>JAJOOE010009870.1:0-41982 GCA_036250405.1 Solanum raphanifolium | reverse complement strand
TCTTCTAATTGTTGTACTTCCTTTTTTGCTTGTTGTTTTATTTTTTCGATTTCCGTTTTTTATCTATTTCTTCATTTTCTTTTGTTATTCTTATCATAGCAGTTAAACTATCTTCTAGTTTTACCGTTTCTTTTTCTAACATTAAATTTAGATTGTCACCTATTTTCTTATATCTTCTTCCTACATTATAAAATATTATTTTTATTTTTAATCCATCATAGTTTTCATATGTTTTTTCATCTATTGTGTATTCTTCCTTATTCATTTATAGATTGTGTTGAAGTTTATATTCTAAACTTTCTATTTGTATTTCTAGATAAAAAAATTGTTTTTCTCTGTGCTATTATAGATTTTTTACAAATTCCTGCGAGTATGTTATTATTAAGTCTATTTTGCCTATGTTCTAATTCTTGTCTTTTCGATATAATTATTTCAGTAAGTTTTTCTTTATATTCGTTATTCTCGTTATTCATTGTATCTTTAAATCTTGAATATATTTATATTCTATTTTAGATATATTATCTATTAATTGATCTAATTTTACGTTATTAGTTTTTGTGATATTAAGTTGTTTATATTTCGAATATAATTTGTTTAATTTTCTTAACTTTCTACTAGTATGTTTCTTACTATGTTTCTTATTATCCATAGCTCTTATACCATTTTTCGTAGCGGAACTGGTAGTTGGTGAATTCATGGAAGTGGTAGTGTGATAGGTGAGTAATTTATTTTAAAGATTTTATTATAAAATTCTTTTACTAAGTGTCTTAATCTTGATATTATTTTAATATTATTTTTTGGGGTTGTGGAATTCATTGTAAAATGTAATAATATTTATTGTAATATTCTTCCGATAGTTGTTTTAATCTGAATATTTCTTTAATATTATTTATGATATACTGTAGATATAATATATCTTGGGTTCTTTGGTACATATATAAATTTTCTCCATTAGTTGTTCTAATAGTTTTATATCTTCCATAGAACTCACAATCTGCAAGCTCAATTCGATTGAGCTTCTTACATGCCTCTCTTACTGCTGTGACCTCTGCATGAGTTGTATGGTCAGTATGCTTCAAAACCATGTTATGGCAGCTAACAACTACTTCATTATTGCAAACAACAACTACACCAAATGGGCCTCCATCTCCACATTCTACACCTTTGTAAGCTTCTTCGACCGCTTGTGTCAAGAATTTGTGGTCTCTGTCTCGTACAACTTCTTGGTGACCAGCAAATGCAGAGGCTACTGAGATAGTTCCGTCCTTAGCTTAAACAACATTTGCTTCTTCCATAGTGAATCGAATTTCAGACGCAAAGAACAACAATTTGGGCAAATGATACTGTTTGAAAGAGGGTAAAAAATGGGTTAGTTGTTAGTAAGTTGGAACTATTTCATTACCTTAATCAAGATAAATTATTTACAATCTTGTGCTACAATCCTGTCGATAGCATGTCCAATATCCATCTTAAATTATCAAAAAAGAAATTATACTTGTAAGAACAGAAGATTTAATCCTTTATGTATAAGATTAAACGCTCTACATTAAATCATCTGCAAATATAAGTAAACAGACACCATAAACTAATATCTGATCTCTTAAAACTTTTATGAAACCTGAATAAATAATTATTCTATAATAAATACTATATCTAAACATATGGTTCATAGTATATATCACAACGATCTCCCACTTAGACCTTTAACCATCATAATTGTTATAATGTACTATATCTAAATGCATGGTAAATAATATATACCCTAACAATCTCACACTAAGATATTTAATCCACACCCCTCTTTTCCAACCCAAAATAACCATAACCAAATCCTAACCACGAGTCTTCAAACCATTAAAGCCATAAAAAATATGTATAATACAGTCCTATAATTGTTCAATATAACAATAATAACTTGAACTCGCCGCTTCCAATCATCGTCCTATACGTTCGTCCAATAATTACATTTGGAGTCATGTCTTTCTCTTCATATGAAATAAGAGCTTAAAAGGAAAAAACCTAAACTTAAACTTGATGGAGCTTGCAGTAAATTAACATGTCTTGTCAATAACAAACAGTCTCCTTAAATGCAAGACGTTGAACCAAGAAGAAACAATTTAAAAATTGCTATGCAATAATAGAACCAACGTTACACTAATTTATGTTACAATTAAATATCCATCTATACTTCTTCTTCTCTTCCAGACTCATATCAACAAGAACCACACATACAAAGCATTTCCAAAAATATTCCAGCAACAACAATATCAGAAAATACTTCGAAACAGCCTTACATCACGTAACTATCCAAATACGATTTTTCCAGCCGTCTATTCGTGTTCTTGCTTATATAGCATAGCTATAACTTGGACTCACTCAATAAAAGTAAGGGTGAGAATTATTACCTCCAAACAGCAGAAACACCACATAAAAAAATGAGACTCCCTCATCATGAAGAATCCTTCAAATCACAACCAACGAGGAGGAAAGAAATAACACAATATCTATGAACGTTCCGAGGGTGAAACCACGTTGAAATCTTGTAAATATTTTCTTGGATGATAGGGGAACCTTTAGAGAGGATTTTGGACTGTTTTATTCTTATTTTGGTCGAAAATAATGAGATAAAACGAAGGGAAATCTGATCTTATAAAGCTAAACCGACATATGGGCTAGGGGCCCACCTTCACGTGCCTGCTTGTGCAGTCTCACTAAAATCTGAATATCTCTCAATTCTGAAGTCGTATGGACAAATGATTTAGTGCGTTGGAAAGTAGACTCGTTGACCTTCGATTTCATATATTGGGGTTCTTCTAAAGCTTTGTAGATTGGGAGAAAAGCTCCGAGACATTTAACCCAATTTGCAGAAAATTTATCAAAGAAACTTACTCTAACTTTTGCCAACTTTTTATTTCTCAACTTGCTTGACTTCAAAACTTAACGTACGATCATTGGGCGACCATATCACCTTATAAAACATCCCTATTAGCATATAAGACACTCTTTGTCTTATCCCCAAATGTACCAGTTAACTTAAGTGTTCTGAACGGGCGGGGTGTTAGAATAGGCATTACAATGATCCCAACTTCACTTCCGAACTTTCTCAATACATGGGTGGGCAAGTGTGGTATCGAAAACTTATTCCACTTTAAAGGTTAGAAGAATTACTATTTTTAGAGATTTATTCCTAGTCAAATGAGGACATGAAACACACATTCTTTCCTTAGAATATCAAAATACATATACTTCTCCATTTCCTTAGAATAGAACAATGCATATTTTTCGTTTCTTTAGAAACGAAAAAGATACATATTTCTCCCTTCTCTTAGAAGAGAAAAAAACATGTACTTCTTCCTTTCCATAAAATAGAAAAAGACACATACTTCTCCCTTTCCTTTGAATAGAAAAAGACATGTACTTCTCCCTTTCCTACGAATAGAGAAAGACATGCTATTTCTCTCTTTTCCCCTTAAAATTAAATTTTGAGTTCTAGTTAAATATGGATATTGTAGGGACTATATAATTAATTAATAATTAAGCTTCCTATTATGTAATAATTCCAAATATTTAATTTGTATTATTTTTACCATGATAAATTATAGATCATTCTAATAGAAATTCGTAGTTGCACTCCTCAATTTATATGTTGAAAATTCCTATTAAACACCTATATAATTCTCAATGTTATGATTGCAGATACCAATCAATAAATTAAATACCTGACAAAATTAATTTAATGATTAATTTACTTAATAGCACTACTTTTCTTATTTTATGTGCCGAATTCATAAATCCAGTTGCAATATTTTACATAATGAAAACTTATAAGCTTATGAAAAAGGCATATCATCAATCTTAATATTGAGACATAGATTCCATCAACAAACTTATTACTTCACCAATATATATTATATTCTTCCAATCTACCAAGGATATTGACCTATCTCAGAATCTCACCTTTTAATAAATTAAAATAATAATTAATGAATAAAGATCATAATAGTTATATCAACATTAAGAATATAAGTACATTTAACTGTCCACATAATATATTTTTATCAGTTAGTCTAAAGCAAATATCTCTACTTGTAACACCCTGTATCATAGAAAGACGAATCAACAATCATTTCAGAAGTTTCAGGTGCCAACTACAAACTGTAGGGGGACCCACGGACCGTAGGTGGAGTCCGTGGTTGGCCACCTACAACCCCCTCCCAGAACCCGTAGACAATTCTGCTAAAGGTCAGCCTATGCCAGGACTTACGGACCGTAAGTCAGACCATGGTCTGTGGTCTAGGGCCATAGGTCAGACCCTCAAATTTAAACTCCCAGAACCGCAGTCAACGCCTGCCGGGACGTACCTTAGGTCTGTCCATGATTCGACGGTCTGGTTGGCAGTGACCCCCGCCACCTTTTAAGTCAGGGGTCGTTTGGTCTTTTCCCTATGTGTTGGACCCCTAAATTACATCGCTTAACCCCTAAATTACGTGGTTTTGTTTATTTTTAGCCTAGTAACTTAATTAGAATCTACCCTAAACAATTCATTGACCAAAATTTAGCAAACTCAGACCAAGAGAGGAGAAAGAGTCGACCAAACCCCTCTCTAAGAACGCAATAGGTTTTCATCAAATTTAGCCCCAGAATCAAAAGATTTTTCTATGGAATTCGTCACTATGTATTTGGGATTTCACTAGTGGGTTTCTTTCACCCATTAGGTCCCTAGAATTCAGTCAGATTCATGATTCCCTTCATATTGTTTAGACCTAGGGTTTCTAGAACTTTAAATTATTGTTGTGATTTAGTTGTTAGATGAATCCTAGTCAGAATATTACGTTTTCATAACTATGTTGCTTAATTCTTGCATGAAATTCAGAACCCTAGATGTGTTGATTCGTTTAGTTCATGAATTATACTTGTTAGATCAGTTTATACACATACGTGCATAATTTTCAAATGTTTCATTATCAGTGCTTAATGTTGCATTTTCAGTTAGTATGTCAGTATTTTGAGCAATCCAGTTATTTTAGTTGTGTTGTAGTTTTATATATTAAGTTGGGAGTAGACTTAATACCGAGTTGGACTAGGGTCAGTGACCCTCATAGTCCCAGAACTACGTGCCCCCATAGTATTCTAAGTCCTCTCTGTGTGCATTATATTTAGTGATCACGCCAGTCATGACTCTATACCCTTGTCAAGGTATATTGGGTCCTCTCGATGGGGCATATACATCTGACTCTACATTTAGCTAATGTGGTTTTATGTCGGTTATTAATAGCTCCCATAATCAGATTCTAGTGCATTTAACCAAGTTCTTGTTAAATTTCAATATTTAGTTTCAGCAAGTTATGTACTTTGTCAATGCATTCAGTTCAATTCATTTCAGTATTTCTATCATGTTCAGATTATATAATTGCTCTGCACGCTTTATTTCAGTTATGTATATATTGTTAAGCTTTATCCTATCCTGCATGCTAAGTACCTTTCGAGTACTCATGTATACTTTGTGCAACATCTTCTCATGAAGTAGGTTTAGGTACTCAGCACCCACATCACGCATAGATCGGCTCCCGATCTCCATTTCAGTAGCTTATGTGGTGAGTCCTCATAATTCAAGGACAATAGACATGTTTCTATATTTAGCCTTTCCTTTCAGTTTTCAGTATTTTCTAGAGTTAGTTGGGGGCATGTCCCAGCATCTCTAGTCAGTTAGAGGATATTTTCAGAAATAGACAAATTCAGCTTTAGTATTTGATTTATAGTTAAGTGCTATAAACTATATTCAAGTTTTATATATATTCATACTTAGATTGGGTATTTCCTATCATTTAATTATCTCATCATTTTAGCTTCCGCTCAGTATTTGTTTAAGTATGCTTATGTTATGCCAACTCAGGGTTAGCTTGGGGTCACTCGTGATCCTAGGTCCCATTTTACATCCTGGGGTTAGCCTCGGGGAGTGACAAACTTGGTATCAGAGCATTATGTTTAAGTGTCATAAGATGTCTGAAAAGCCGCACTAAGTAGGGTCTTTTTCGTGGGTGTGAAGTGCACCACATCTAAAGAGGGACGCTATAAAGTGTTTTAGGAAAACTTCACTTTCTTGCTATTATTATCATGCGTGGGTATGATCTACCTTCTAAATCGTCGTTATGCATTTCAGATCATGCCTCCTCGTAGAGCTTATGCAAGGAATACAAATGTCTGTAATGCTAGCGCAACTCCTCCAGTCCTGAACCAGGAAGTTTTGAATCCAGAGTTTTAGAATACGATTTAGCTTTTGGCTCAAAATGTGAATAACCAGAACAATCAGCAGGTTTCAGTTCCTGCCAATGCTAGTGGTGGATCACTGGTGGCTAGGGTTCGTGATTTTGTCAAGATGAATATGCCTGAGTTTCTAGGGTCGCAATTTTGAGAAGATCCAGAACTTCATTGATGAGGTCAAGAAAATCATAAGAGTGATGCAAGTGATTGGACATGATAGGGTAGTGTTGGCGTCCTACCAGCTCAAGGATGTATCTCACATCCGGTTCACACAGTGGAAAGAAAACAGGGGTGAGAATGCAGCTCATGTGACTTGGGAATGCTTTACTAGAGAATTTCTTGACAGATTCTTTCCGACAGAGTAAAGGGAGGCTAAGGCTTAGGAATTCATGAATTTAAGGCAAGGTACAATGTTAGTCCAAGAGTACGGACTCAAGTTCACCCAACTCTCTAGATATGCTCGGCATATGGTCTCTCATTCGAGGGAACATATGTCTAAGTTTTTGTATGGTGTGTCCGACTTAGTGAAGACAGAGTGCATGAATGCTATGTTGTTAGATGATATGAATATCTCTAGGCTTATGACCCATGGTGAACAGGTTGAGGGAGAAAATCTTAGGGAACATGCTAAGGACAATAAAAAGGCTAGGACATGTAACTATGAGTACTCTCAGCAAAAATCAGGTGGTGGAAATCACTCTTAGTTTCAGCAGAAATCTTTACCTCCTGCACCTTCATCAACTAGTGTTCCATCCTCTAGGTTCTGATAGGATAAGAAAAGTAGGGCACCAGGCTCTAAGTCTCGGGGAGTGTTGAAGGTAATAGGACCTACCTAACTTGTCAAAAATGTGGTAAGAACCATTCGGGCGAGTGTCTTGCAGGGAAAGAAAGGTGTTTTGGATGTGGTCTGTCTTGCCATAGGTTGAGGGATTGCCCTTTTCTAAACAGGGACAGGGTGGTAACAATAGTAGGGCTCGGTCTACAGGTCCAACAACACAAGCAGGTCGTCCAGTGCAGCAGGGTGCTTTATCTGGTACAGGTGGCGGTTAGCACCAAAACAAGTTATATGCTCTTAAAGATCGCGAGGATCAGGATGATTCTCCTGATGTGGTCACTGGTACGTTACGAGTCTTTCACTTAGATGTTTATGCCTTATTAGATACATGTGCTACTCTTTCTTATGTAACTCCCTATATATCAATGAACTTTGGTGTCAGTCCAGAAACTATTTCAGAACCATTCTCAGTGTCTACCCTAATTGGTGACCCAATTATAGCTAGACGGGTATACATAAATTTCCTTATCACAATCTGTCAGAATGTCACCTTAGTAGACCTTGTAGAGTTTGAAATGGTAGACTTTGATATCATTCTAGGCATGGATTGGTTACATTCCTGTTATGCCTCAGTCAATCGTTGGACTAGGATCATTCGTTTCCAGTTTCCAAACGATCTAATCTTAGAATA
Organism: Solanum raphanifolium; assembly: GCA_036250405.1. Classification (NCBI taxonomy): domain Eukaryota; kingdom Viridiplantae; phylum Streptophyta; class Magnoliopsida; order Solanales; family Solanaceae; genus Solanum; species Solanum raphanifolium. The sequence continues at coordinate 34,255 of JAJOOE010009870.1, read as the reverse complement.
GAAGGGTAGTAGCTCAATACCTATGGGTTGATTCATTTCTTACCTTAAGGCTAAAAAGATGATTTCCAAGGGGTATATCTATTATCTAGTTTGGGTTAAGGATTCAAGCTCTGAAACCCCAACTTTTGAGTCAGTTCTTATGGTAAATGAGTTCCTAAAAGTGTTTCCGGAAGATGTTCCCGGAGTTCCTCCAGAAAAGGACATCAACTTTGGAATTGATCTCCTTCCAGATACCCAAACTATTTCTATTCCTCCTTACAAAATGACTCTAGTTGAGCTTAAAGGAATTGAAAGAGCAGTTGAAAGACCATCTAGATAATGGCTTCATCAGGCCTAGTATTTCCTCATGGGGTGCTCCAGTGTCGTTTGTGAAAAGGAAAGATGGTTCTCTCAGGATGTGCATTGACTATCAACAGTTGAAAAAAGTCACAATCAAGAAAAAGTACCCTATCCCCAGGATTGATGACTTGTTAGACCAACTTCAGGGTGCTAGTCATTTTTCAAAGATAGACCTCAGATCTGGTTATCATCAGTTTAGAGTCAGAGATAGTGACATCTCGAAAATATCCTTCAGAACTCGGTATGGTCATTAAGAATTTGTAGTAATGTAATTTAGGCTAACCAATGCTCCTACAACTTTCATGGATTTGAAAACAGAGTGTTGATGTAGTATTTGGACTTGTTCATTATCGTCTTTATTCATGATATCCTCATTTACTCTATGAAAGAGGAAGAACCTGTGACACATTTGACGGTTGTCCTTCAAACTCTAAAAGATCGCCAATTATTCGCTATGTTTAGCAAATGTAAGTTTTGGTTACAATCAGTTGCTTTCCTTGAGTATATAGTGTCTAGCGAAGGGATCCTAGTGGATTCTCAAAATATAGATGCAGTGAAACAATGGCCCAGACCCACCTCTCCTACATATATCAGAAGTTTCATGGGTTTGGCTGGTTATTACACCAAGTATAATAGCTGATGTTTGCGTAATCAAGACACAACTTCCAATGCAAGTGTCTAAGATCGTACAATAGTAAAGTAACCCAACCAAGGGTTGAGGTCAAGTCCCAAGGGAGCAGTTCCTTAAAATTAGTGGTTAAGCACAAAAGTGCTAAAGCTAACCGTAGCTAAAGACTTTATCGAATGAAGACATGAAAAATTAAAGGGTTTGACACGAATGTCAATTATCAATGGGGAGTTTGTAAACAAGTAAAGAGAAAAATCAACAAAAATAAAGAGAGATATGAATATGGAGACGGGATTCTAGGAATGTGATAGGAATAAGGGCTAAAATAGATCATTGGGTACATGTTTTTGATAGTAAATTCGTTGAATATTTGTGACTAGGCTAGACTATAGTGGGGGTAAATTCTCTCTCGAGCAACTAACCCCCAATCAACTCGGTTACTCTCGAACATCGAGTTACCACTTTAAGCACAACCTCCACCTTAGCCCACTCACTCTCTCAAGCTGAGTGTGTGGGAGAAGGACTAGCATTCACTCTCTTGAGCTGGACCTCATGTCGACCCAATCCCATCGGCCATCAATTTAGTAGTCTTAGTTTTCGACCTGTCTCTCGAGCAAGACGAAAAAACAAAGGTGAATCGTATTTTCAACTACAATTTCATTAAGTTCAACCACACCTACTAAACGAAATCAAATTTACAAAACAAATACATCATCAACAAGCAAGACCCAACATATAATGTAACCCATATTCACAAAATCACACCCCAAGAATTGGGGTTTTAGCTAGACATGTAAAAGAGATTAAAAGTTATACGAATCTCAATTTCCATCAATGGGTATGCAATATTAAATCTTAAAAAAAGTCAAGAGTGAAGAATCCACAAGACCCAAGTCCAAAATCTTGGAGTTGAAACCCTTTGAATCTTCAACTTCTTCAAAAACCCTCTACAAACTTAGAGAAAACATTGTCTCTCAAAATTGTATTCTCAACTTAATATAACTAAAACTGACTACTAAGAATAAAAACTTAACTAGTATTTATAGTTTTCAAAAAATGTGCTGCGAAGGAGCCATTCTGCGCAGTTAGTCATGATCACTGATACACTCGACGATTCACCCATTGGTCTGCTTTATCGCCTTTCAACTCTTGCTTTCAGCATCTTCACGTCCTGGATCATTGGGCAGTATAATAATGCTTCGCGAAACTGCTCCACGACAAGCCGACTGCTCCGCAACACGCCAACTGCTCTATTTTACCACCGATTTGATCTTTTCCTTCAGGGCTCAGCACACTGGAACAAAAGGTGGGGATAAGACCTTTTGGCGACTCGTCGAACGGGTTCGGCGATTCTCAGATCTTTATTTCTTCATTCTTTCAGCTACCTTTGTTCCTTTTTGCTAAGTAGTGTCCATGCCTTCCCTCAAACTTCTAATACTTGAAACTTAAGGGTTTTCATAAGATATTTAGACAAAATATGCATTTGAGGACACTAATTCTATCAAAACATAGCCCTAAATGAGTCCTATTCGTGCACTCATCAACACCCCCAACTTAAACTTTTGCTTGTCCTTAAGCAAACTCAAGTTTAGCCGTTAAAAAAGGGTGTCTCGAACAGTGCTACACAAGACTCAATCATGAATGCACACAACAAGACTCAATTTACTTATGCAAAGATCAAATGCGCACTCAAAGATTCAAGTTGTAACTCACCAATATCAAAGAATCTCATGCTCACAATACTTGCCTCAAATGCAAGTTCAAGCTCAACCAAAGTGTTCAATTGCCCTCACACAAGGAATGATTCCATATTCACACACAAAGGTTTAATCATTTAAAGTTTCGGAATCAAATGCAATTGCTCACTCTCACAAGGAAGAACACAATGCATGCTTTCACCCATAGGTTTGCTCGTATTTTCCAATCAACATTAGTTGCGGCTTACTCAAGGTCAAAAAGGGTCTTTTCAAGGCTTGTAATGGGGCAGAGTGCAAATGTATGGTCATTTAGGCTCAGTGACTTTCATCCTCATGAAATGTGGTGTTGTCAACACTTTCTTTCCTATTCCTTCATCATTCTCTTTAGTGTTCATAAGTCATCCTATTATTAACTTTCCATGAATTGTTTGGAAACCTCATTTCTTTGGTACTTTATTCCACAACTTTCTTTTTCATTCTTTTTCTTTTTCTTTCTCTTTTCTCTCTTTTTTAAATGGAGGGGTTCCATTTTTCTCAAAACCATGGGTAAGAGGGACTTTCTTGCACTTCTTGATTTTCCTTCTCTTTTCACCACACCCCCGCCTAAGTTGGCTATTCAACTAACCACAACTTCATGAGGATTATGGGTAATGGATAAACAAAAGGTCTAGTTTTCATCAAGCTTCTTCCAAAGGAAGGTAAGGCTGAAGGGATGCTCAAAAGAGGTTCACACATGCTCACAAGGTAGGCCATAAAGAGGTATCTGTCAAATTGTCTCACACTCTTCGAAGTTGCCTAAAATCTTATCAAAAGATAGCCTTAATTAGTCGATCAAACCAACATGGAAAAATCTAGGTGTATTCATGTATGGTTCACAGTAAGCTCATCACACAAGGCATCGACATTAAAGTGAAACAAGACTCCACACTTTCGCTAGTGTGCAATGGTCATCACAAGAGAATCAATTTGATACATGGCTAATCACAACGAGATGCAAAGAGTTCACATATTGTCTATGCAACTTCATTTTGCCTCATCGTAGCCGCACATTCATGTTTGTTTGATCAAGAGCACTATTCAAGTCATTGGTATTGATCGGAACCGAGATTTAAATTTTGCAAAAGAACAGCCATATTCAACACACGATAGGTAGCAATAATTTTTGAACGGGTCAAAATCATTTTGCGATTGAAAATAAAAGGAGCTATCCATAGAAAATAGTGTAAAAACAATTTAAGTAGAAAGCCCAAATATAAAAAAAAAAATAGGCCTCACCCCACCACAAATAAAACCATTTGTCCTCAAATACAAATAACACATAATCCGAAATGTAAAATAAAGAGATACAGAGAGGGCGATAAAGAGGGGATCCTGGCTAATCGGTCGCTCCATTTGTCTGGGCTTTCAGTCCCTGCAGTGACCCAAAAAGACCAACTCTACTGCATCCAGCAACAGGTGCTAAGGAAGCCTGCACAACAACATCTATCATAAATGCTTCCGTCTGAGTCAGGTCTTCATCTGCAGCTCCCTCAGTCTTCTCATGCATCTCTTCATCAGTCTCTACTCTAACTCAGGATCGGTTATCTGCTTTGCTCTATCCCTATGTCCAGTGGTGGTCTAAGGATTCTCAAGCACGTTTGGAATCTCCAATTTTCCAAAGACCATGGACACATTGGTGGACTTCAGGTGGTCTACATCTTTTGTAGCTCAACAATGACAGCTTTTAAAGATATCACCTTTTCTGTAGCTCCTTGGTTGTGCTCACACACAACTATCCTGGTTGCTAGGGCATCAGTGGTAGTGCTCAGAGGTGTCACAACATCAACTAGGGCAATATGGATCATGCCTGGAACAGAGGCCTCTAGACTGGCAGCCTGACGATTAACAGAAAGGGCCAACTGTCCCATCCGGAATAGGGAAGTTTGGGTGAGTGGAGGGCGAGAAACATAAGCAACAATAGTGGGTCTGGGAGACCGTACAACAACAGAAGAACTTGGAGTATTAGCAGGAGTAGCAGTGGTAATCGATATACCTGAAGGCCCTAGGACCGAAGTAGGCAGAGGTGCCTCTGTATGTGATGATTCTGTGTTTACTAACTCTACCGAAACTACCTTCTTCCTTTCTTCTTGATCCTTAAGGTACTCGGCTTTGATCCTCTGGATATCAGTAGAGGTTGTGGGCATCACTTCCACATCCTTTTTGGCATCTCGAGGTACCTGAGCTTGTTTGCATAATTTTGTGTTCAATATTGGGAATGGAAGTGAGGTCTGTCTCTTCCTTGCACGCATGAGTATCTCTGAAGCAATGATTGTACCGAAGTTTATCCGAGTTTCCTATATGAAGCAACCCAGGCAAGCTGCCTTGGCAAGGCAAAGGATCGACTCATTCTGGGATAGCATAATTGTTCAGCTAATAAAACCTAACCAGAACCTTACGGCTATGTTTAGTTCTTTCTTTTCAATCGGAACTCCTTCTGCCAACCACTTCGGAGTCTCGTCTGAAATTTGTGGGGATAACTACTTTTTCATCTCATCCAGCTTCTTTGTTCTGATGAAATGCTGGCAGTGATCCCTAATATTCGTGGACATGCCCAAGACTGCGTTGATCGCCCTACTATTACACTTAACCCTCCTGCCTCTAACAACCACATAGTCCACTTCTTTGAAGGCTGTTGCTAGCTACTTTTTCTGGGGTATTAATGAACTATATGCACTGTAGAACTCTCTTTCCCAGTTTGGAATATAAGGGCCACGCGGTTTGGTGAAGATATGGAACTTGTGGTATCTCAGGCACTCCATTATCTCTAGGTGCCTGTCTATAACTACGTCTATGGGCAGACGCTTTTCCTCCAGAATTGTCCTCAGCCTCTCAGCCTTTACCTGATTCATTGAATTACGGGGAGGACCTTGTACTTGAGGTGCTAATACCATTGCCTGCTCTGGAACTGGAGTTGTAGTAGTGGTAGGCTGGGAGTCCTGACCCTGGATGGATTATTCAGCTTCTTAGTTTGCCGCTCAGCCCTCTGTGCTATTAACAAATCATCCTCATCAGAACCCACACCTTAGCTTTCAGATTGGTTGGGGTCATTTCTATAAAATCCATCACTGTCAATGCTTGTGTCTGATAATTCAAGGGTCTTGTCTTTGCCCTTGCCTTTCCCACTAGTTGTGGAAAGTTTAGCAACCTTGCTTCTGGATGCAGTTGCATCCTCGTTGATTGTAATCCCTTTTGTTTTACCTTGGGGTGGCCTGCTTCTTCCTGAAACTTTAGATCTAGACATTTCTGCAAAGAATTGGGACGAAGTTAAAATAACTAAATCAAATTCATAAGGACACAATTGCAGAAAAACTTGCCGAATAGATCGGCGAATCGCCAAGTTGCTTTGGCGAGCAAGGCCGAGCTCGCCGATAGGAGTTGGCTCAAAAATTTTAACAAGTTGGGGATGGTAAAATCCTTACGGTGAGTCACCGACTTCTTTCGGCAAGCAGGGTTTTATCTGCCAAAATATACGGTGCAATAAAGGTTCAGGGGTGCAGAAAAAGGGCGATCAAAGAGACTTTCGGTAAGTCGCCGAATGCTTTAGGCGATCAAAGACTTCTCGCCGAAAGTTACAGAACTCATATCATAAGTAGTATGAAATTAAAGGCCAGATGGGGTCATTAGGCGAACCGCCGAGTAGTTTGGTGAGCTCGACCTAGCTTGCCAAACGGTCCAACGTGCCTGTTTCCAACTTATCTTCTCAATGTCAACCCCGCAATCCCCGAAAACAAAATTAAACTATGCACTAGTACAATTAAGCTCAGACCCGTAACACTTAATCATGATAAACACCATGCACGCACAACCCCACAACATTTAACTCATTTTTATGCGCAACAAAAAGGGAGTTCAAAAATCAAGATAAAATGGGCAAGATATACAAATCGAAATCAGAATTTCAACAATCTAAATCTATCAGAGAGGCCCAGCACACGTCAATTCAATAAGCCCAATTGCATAAGAAAACCAATTTTTCAAACTAGTCTTGGGGTTTTGGAAAACCAACCTTTTTATGCTGATCGAAGTACTTTGAAATGCTAGGAGGCAATGTAATCGCAAGTTCGAACACCAATCGATGACTAAAATACCAGGAATGCAAAGATAATGAAAATTATTTACTAGGTGCAGATTTGCGAAAGTTGAAATCAAGTGGAATATGAAAATTTGTCAAACTTTGAAACCATTGTCTTTTAAAACCGTCCAATTGTTGCCCATTCGGCGACATTAGTCACGACCGCCGAACTACTCGGCGTCACGCCGAGTTTAACAGACTCCACTGTAAAGTTGTCTTGAGTCTAACGGCGGTCTAGTTCAGGGTCGCCGAACCCTTCAGCGATTCCAGGAATGGACTTATACATTGCCAATCTACACTTGTAGATCACTCTCCGCATTTCAACCAGCAAAATCAATACACCGTTATTTCTATAATAAAACAAAGCATTTAAGACCTTGGGTTGCCTCCCAAGAAGCGCCTTAGGTAATGTCGTGGCACGATGTGAATCAGCCTTTAAATTTCAATATTGGGAGTTGCCTCATTTACATAAGGCCACCCCTCTGTTGGATCCGAGTTGGGCGAGGGCATCAATTGGTCCATTTGGTATCCCAGCAGCTGAATGAGTAAAAAATGAGAGGTAGTCATCTGATTTAGCATCATAACATTCTCGCTAATCTCTTCCAACTCTCTGTCGTGCTTATCGAATTTGTGTAGGATGAGCAAGAGAACCTCTTTAATTTTCTTGCCCTCTTTCTTCTTCGTCTTTCAACGCTTGTAAGGAGGAATGTACTTATCCTTTCCTTTGAATAGTACCTCTAAGTCATTGACCTTTTGGGCCAAGTCATCGAGCTGCTCCAACAAAGTGGCCACTCCTTGGTCTTTCTCCTTCTTCTTGATGGTCTTGGCCATGTGATCAAAGAGGTGGGCTACTTTTCCGTATGGCAATTGGTTGAATCCTCCTGGAGAAAGTTGATCAATCACCATTCAATTCTCATGGCCAATACCTCTATAGAAGAATTCCAGTAGCATACGTTTTGGAATGTCATGAGCTGGGCACCAATGCATGAGAGCTTTGAATCGACGCCACAACTCGTGAACTGACTCTCCTTCCTCTCTAGTGAACCTTCAGATGCCATCTTTGAGCATCAAATTTTTCTTTAGACGGAGGTAATCCATTTGATCACCAACTTCACTATTTACACTCATTTTCCTGTTTCCGTCCTAAAACAAACAAAAACAAAACTAAAAATAAAGTTAGTAACCTACGACTATCAAAAGCAAAGTTTGACTTAATCAATAAATTTCACGTAACACCACTCCCCAGCAGTGGCACCATTTTGATGTTTGCGTAATCAAGACACAACTTCCAATGCAAGTGTCTACAATCATACAATTGTAAAGTAACCCAACCAAGGGTTAGGGTCGAGTCCCAAGGGAGCGGTTCCTGAAAATTAGTGGTTAAATGCGAAAGTGCTAAAGCTAATCGTAGCTAAAGACATTATATAATGAAGACATAACAAATTAAATGGTTTGACACGAGTGTCAATTATCAATGGGGGGTTTGTAAACAAGTAAAAAGCAAAATCAACAATAATAAATAGAGATACGAATATGGAGACGAAATTCTTAGGATGTGATAGGAATACGGGCTAAATTAGATCATTGGATACATGCTTTTGATAGTAAATTAGTTGAATATTTGTGACTAGGCTAGACTATAGTGGGGGTAAATTCTCTCTCGAGCAGCATACCCCGAATCAAGTCGGTTTCTCTCGAACACCGAGTTGCTGCATTAAGCATAAACTCTACCTTAGATGACTCACTATCTTGAGCTGAGTGTGTGGGAGAAGGACTAGGGTTCACTCTCTCGAGCTGAACCTCATGTCGACCCAGTCGCACCGGCCATCAATTTAGTAGTCTTAGTTTTACGACTTCTCTCTCGAGCAAGTCGAAAACACAAAGGTGAAATCGTATTTGCAACAAAAATTTCATTAAGTTCCACCATAACTACTAAATGAAATCACATTTACACAACAAATAAACCATCAAAAAGCAAGACCCAACAGATAAACTAACCCATATTCACAAAATCACATCCCAAGAATTGGGGTTTTAGCTAGACATGTAAAACAGATAAAAAGTTATACCAATCTCAGTTTCCATCAATGGGTATGCAATATTAAGTCTTAAAACAAGTTAAGAGTGAAGAATCCACAAGACCCAAGTCCAAAATCTTGGAGTTGAAACCCTTTGAATCTTCAAGTTCTTTAAAAAACCTCTCCAAACTTAGAGAGAATATTGTCTCTCAAAATTGTATTCTCAACTTAATATAACTAAAACTGACTACTAAAAATAAAAACTGAACTAGTATTTATTTTTTTTAGAAAATGTGCTGCAAAGGAGCCATTGGCGTAGTTAGTCGGGATAGCCAATACGCTCAGTGATCCGCCCTTTGGTCTGCTTCATCGCCTTTCAGCTCTTCCCTTTAGCATCTTTGCATCCTGGATTATTAGGCAGTATAGTACTGGTTCACGAAACTGCTCGGCGACACGCCGACTGCTCCATTTAACCACCGATTTGATCTTTTCCTTCAGGGTTCAGCACACTGGACCGAAAGGAGAGGATAAGACCTTTTGGCGACTCGCCGAACGGGTTTGGCAATTCTCAAATCTTCATTTCTTCGTTCTTTCAGCTGCCTTTGTTCCTTTTTGCTAAGTAGTGTTCATGCCTTCCCTCAAACTCCAAATACCTGAAACTTAAGGGTTTACATCAGATATTAAGACAACATATGCATTTGAAGTCACTAATTATATCAAAACATAGCCCTAAATGAGTCCAATTTGTGGACTCATCAATAGCCATGCATAAAAATATTAAAAACATGATAAAAAGGACATTTTAGTTGAATACATGCAATTTACTAAGTTAAAACATTATTTTGAAGATAGTGCAAAAGCATAAGTCAAAAGTATTATCAACTCATAAATCATCACATCGTAAAAGGAAACATATCATAAATACCCTCAAAGCCTAATTGTGCTATGCATGAATAAGATCCATAATCCCACCTATATTAAGTAAATATTCTTGAGTAACTGATGAGTCCAAGATTTGGACTCATTTAGGGCTTTATTTCATATAGATTTAGTGTCCTCAAATACTTATTTTTTTCCAATAACTAATGTAAAACCCTTGATTTCCAGGTATATGGATCGAGGAACAAATAAAGGACACTAATTTGCAAAAAGGAATAAAGCGAGTGGAAAGAATGAAGAAATACAAGCTTGGTGATTTCCATGTCCACTTGGCGAGTCGCCGAAAGGTTTTTTGACCACCTAAAGTTCCAGTGTGCCAAGCCCTGAAGGAAAGAACCAAGTTAATGGGAGAAAGGAGCAATTGGTGAATCGCCGAGTTGTTTCGCGATGCAATGTTGGATAACCCAAAGTTACAGACCTTGAGGATGTTAAAGGCCAAGGCAGAAGGGCGATAGAATTTACCAAATGGTGGATCGTCGAGTGGTTCAGTGAGCCCGACTTACTGTGCTGAGTGGCTCTTCGCAACATATTTTTGGCGACTATAAATACATTTTTTAAAACATTTAGTTTTTAATCTAACTTTCATTATATCAAATTGTGATTATTATTCTGAGTGGAAAGACATGTTTTCTCTAGTTTTCCTTAGCTTTGAAGAATTGAAGTTTTTTACTTTTGAGAAATTGGAAGTGGGTCTTTGAGATTCTTCGAATTGGACCATTGTAAAGATGAATCAATCTTACCCAGTTGATGGAAACTCAATTTGGTAACGATATTTATCTTTTTTATGATGTTTAGCTAATACCCCAATTCTTGGGGTGTGATTATGTGATTATGGGCTGATATAGTTTATGGCTATTGCTAATTGTTAGTTTAAATTCTGGTTAGAAGTGAGTTCAATCAGTAATTGTGGTTTAATTTAAGAATTGTAGTTGCAAATGCTATTCTACCCATGTGTTTTTGGCTTGCTCGAGAGAGATGTTTTAAAACTAAGTCTATTGCTTGATGGTCAGTGGATATTGGGTTGACATGGGTTCCGCTCGAGAGAGTGAATCCTAAACCCAATTCCACACATTCAACTCAAGAAAGTGAATGGACTAAGGTGTGAGATGTTCTTATTTTTCTTGCTTATTGATGATCGATAGAAATCGACTTGATTTGGGGTAAATTGTTCGAGAGAAAGTTTAACTCCTATATAGTCTAGCTTACTCACTAATATCTAGCTATTTTCTAACAGTTGCAATTTCCCATTTGTCTATATTAGCCTATAATCGAATCACATCCCAAGAACCCATCTCATTATTGTTACTTCGTATTGATTTCCATTATTTGTAGTTGACAATTTCAAACCAAAACCCCCCATTTAACATTCGTGTCACCCCCTAATTTGAATAATGTCTTTATTCGACAATTTCTATTCCAATGACTGATTTGTCCATGTTCACACTTTACTATTGAATCTCAAACACGAACCGCTTTCTGTGGGATTTGACCCCAACTTATTTAGTTGGGTTATATACTGACTAATGATCATTGATGCTTAGAATCTGATGAAGTGTCTTTGAAGCTTTAATTAATCAAAATGGTGCTGCTGCCGGAGAGTGGTGTTGATTAAGATTCTTTTGTTGAAGTTGAATTTAGTTCTTTTTAGTTGTAGTTGAATCTACTTACTTTCAGTTTTGGTTTATATGTTGCTTGTTTAGAACATAAGAAAGGAGCATGTCTGTAGCAATGGTAACCACGTGGACCACCCTCCTTAAAAATGATGATTCTTAGGGATAACATCCTAAATTTCAAGCAATTGAACGGTGAGTCAATCCATGAATTGTTGTTGAGATTTAAGACAATATTGCTACAATGCCCAACTCATGGAATCTCAAGTAAAATGCTATTGGACTGCTTCTATAGAGTTCTTGGTCGTGAGAACAGAGGATTGGCTGACCAACTTTCTCCGGGTGTTCTAAGACGACAACCCTATGCAATAGCAACCCAACTATTTTATCACATGACTAAGACCCACAAGGAGACAGAGAAGGACCAAAATTTGGCCACACTATTTAATCACACTATTGACTCAGCTGGATCTCTTGGCCAAAAAGATTATGGAATTGGAGATACCGTACAAAAAGAAAGATTGGTACATTCCCCCTCACTAGCGTAGAAAGACCAAGGAGTACGAGGGTTGACAAGTAGAAGAGATACTCTTACTAATTCTCCACAAAGTCAAAGAACATGACTGTGTTGATAGAGATAAAAGAGAATGTTTCATTGTTGAATCAGATGACTACTTCTCATTCCATATCTATTCAGCTACTGGAGACTTAAATGGTTCATGTGTTGTCTCGTCTCTACCCTAAAAATGAAGTTTGAGTCGGGACTTGTGTCGTGCCATGACGTTAACTAAGGCGTTTCTTGGGAGGCAACCCAAGTTCTTATTTGCTTTCCATACCCAGTCGGTGACTCACCAAAGAAGTCGACGAGCCCAATTTGGACAGAGGGTGGACTCAAGAAATTCTATGGTTGGAGTCTGTAAAACACGGCGGGCCTAGGGGCAAATCGGCGTTTCACTGAAAGGTCACCGATCACGACTTTATCCGCCGTTTGGACCCCCACACTAACTGGAGGTCCTGTTAAAACTCGGAGAGGTAACTGCCCACTCGGCGTGTCGCCGAGTGGGCCAGCGAGGAAAATTAATGTCGTCAAAAGGGCGAGAACTGGAAAGTTTTTAAAAGGCCAAAGGTTTAAACGTTCAAACTCTTTCACATTTCCTCACTTTTTAACTTCATATAATCACACCCGCACTATATTTTCTGCATTTGTGCATCTTTACCGCTTTCTAGTCGTTGATCTTGTGTTTGGAGTTGGACACTTTGCCGCCTAGCTTTACAAATTCTCATATTCGACATAAATGGTTGGTTTTTTGAACCCCGAACTTGTATTTAGCGATTATACTCATTTGCAATTATATTATTCTTAGTGATGTGTGTTAGGCCTCTCTAAATCTATGTTTGTGTGTTTGTGTGTCTGTTTGAAATTTGACATCATGCCTAAATTGCCTAAGTTGTTGATTTCTCGAAATTCATGCCTTAAAATTGATCTAAATTGTTAGGTTGTGCGTAATAATGTTTGGTCTAGTCAGGTGAAGTTTGAGTAACCCATAATTGTGCTAAATCACATTGTTTGCCCAATGATGGAGCGGTTGATGTCATTTTTAAGGGCTTAAGTCGTTAAAAGGCCAATTTTTGCTAAACCGAGAGAAATCTGAGTACCCTGGTGGCATCGGTCTTATGGATCTGAGTATAATTGAATAAGAGACTATTTTGATTTTGTTTACAGAGGCTGCAGGGTTGATTTTGGAAGTTCGGGTAGAAATAGGCACATTGGGCAGTTTGGCGAGTTGGCGAGCTCGCCGAACCCCCCTTGATCGCCTTTAATTTCTTGATTTTGGATGCTTTTGGTTTTTTAACTTTCAAAGAAAATCCTGAGTTCGCAGAGTGCACTCGGCGACTTGCCGAATGTCTTCTTTGATCGCCCTTTCTACACCCTAACCCCTAAAATGCACTGTAGCTTTCGGTGGGATAGTTTGCGTTCGTCGAATGATGTCATCGATTCACCGAAAGGCCCCTCCCATCTCCGACATGTCATTTTTCTGGAAAATTTTGAAGCAAATCCTTTCGGCGAGCCCGATCTAGCTCGCCAAAGTGATTCGGCGAGTCGCCGATCCGATCAGCGAGTCTGTCTGCAATATGCTTTTTGTCATTTTTCTTGAACTGGTTCTAACAGTTTTTAATGTATGTTGCAGATATGGCTAGACCGAAAGTAGTAGGTCGAGACATACCACTCCGCAAGAGGGCAACTGGGATTATTATCAATGAGGATGTGGTTGTATCCCGGGCAAAGGCAGCCAAACTTCCTACCACAGGTGGGAAAGGCAAAGCACTTGCTTCTACGTCACCGAAGGTCAGCTCCGATAGTGATGGGATATATGTTACTCACCTCACCACTTCTGAGAGTGAGGGTGTGCACCAAGATCCTCGGGCTACCACTTCTGAGCCTGAGGATGGTGATTTATTGTTCGCCCTGAGAGGTGAGCTACGTTCGAAGAGGTTGAATGATCCGTTAAGGATCAGGACGCCCCAAGCCACTACTCTTCCTCCTGCTCCAACACAGGTTGTGGTCCCAGAGACACCTGCACAAGATCCTTCTCCCGGTCTATGAACAGACTAACGACTGAGGGATTGAGGACCATTATCAAAGAGAAGAGGTTGTCTACTGATGGAGTCATAGACAGACACCCAAATATTATGAGTTTCTTAAGGTCCCACAAGGTTCCAAATATTCACTAGACACTGTGGCCCTTATATCCCAAATTGGGTCCGGAAATTCTACACCACTTACGGAGCATTAGTGATACCAAGGAAGAAGCAGGCCGCTAAATTCAAGCCTGTTGATTATGTAGTTGTCAGGGAATAAAGGTTTTGTGTAACAGTACTAACATAAATGATGTCTTGGAATGCACCGACAACATTGAAGACGATTACCTACACAAGATCAAGAATAAATACTTGGAGAATATAAAAATCTGGTTAGCTCCTCTCATATCTGATGGTACTCCTAGGTTGTTGGAGGCAGGAACGCCAATAGAGAAGAAGGACCTCAATATAGCAGCGAGGTACTGGTTTGGCTTTATCAGCAGCACTATCATGTCATCCCAGAATGAGTCCATCCTCCGCCACATAATGGCGGCTTGTCTTGGATCTATTATTTCAAGAAAGCGCAAAAATTTGGGTATGATCATTGAACAAGAGACGGCCATGAGGGAAAAGCAGCACCAAACCTCAGTTCCTTTTCCGGTGTTGATCACTGAGTTGTGCAGACGGGCTTGGGTGCCTCGAGATGAGAAGAAGGATATGGAAGTGATTCCCACATCTTCTACTAACATCCGAAGGATTGAGGCAGAGTACTTGAAGGATGAGGCCGAGAAAAAGAAGGCATCCCCGGTGGATACATCCCTGCAGAGGCACCTTTGCCTACTCCGCCCCCTGGGCCTTCGGGTATATCTAGTACTGCCCCTTCCATGTTGCCTAGTTCCTCTACAGATCCCTTGCCTCCTAGGTCTGGTGCCTTTACTGCTGCGACTTCACGACCTCCACTTACCCAGGCTGCTTTACTATGGATGGGGCAGCTTGCCCATTCTGCTGATAGGCACGCTTCCAGGCGTGAGGCTAACATTTTTGGCATGATCTAGAGGGCCCTTACTGATGTTGTGATACCCTAAGTGTGACCATTGATGCCCTTGCGGGGCGGATAGCGGTGTGTGAGTGAGACCAAATGGCCACTGATGAGGTGACGACCCTAAAGGCTGCCATTGTTGAGCTGAGGAAGGATGTGGACCAATTGAATTCCACAAACATGTCTATGGTTTTTGGGAATGTGGAGATCCCCGACATGCCAGCAGTGATGGATGTGCCTTCGGCTACCACCGGAGATGATGTTCGAGTTGAGGAGGTCACTGCTGCGGAGTCTTAGGCTGAGACTGATGCAGAGCAGCTTGGTGTTGATAAATAGGCTTCTTATGAGAGCCTTACGAAGATTGAGGACGCCATGTTAGATTCGGTTGTGCACATCTCATTAGCAGACACACCCATGGTTTACCCTAGTGGAGCTAGTGCAGCTGATGTTGCACCGGGCACTGATGCCGCGATAGATGGAGCGACTGTGTAGACAAGACCTTTCTTTACCTCCCTCTCTATCACTTTTACTGATTTTTAGTATTTTGTTGCATTTGAGGACAAAATGCTTTTTATTTGTGGTTGGGTGAGGTATTTCCATACCTACCTCTTGTGATTATTACTTTTTTATATATTAGGTTTTTGTGGTTAAATTGTGTTTTGACACTGTTTTGTGGATGGTTGAGCTTGTGGCTCCTTGTTTTAATTGCAAATGGTTTTTGAACGTTTCTGAAAAATTTGGCACCTCTTGTGTGTTTAAATGTGGTTGTTCTTGTGAAAATTTGAGTAACGATTATGATCAATACTTATGACTTGAATAGTGCTCTTAATCAAACAAAAATGAATGTGCGGCTACGATGAGGCCAAATGAAGTTGCATAGATAATATTTGAACTTTTTGCATCTCTTCGTGACTAGTCGGGTATCAAATGTGTCTCTTGTGATGAACATTGCACACTAGAGAAAGTGTGGAGTCATAATCATAATCACTTTACTCTCAAAGTGTTCTTAAAGCATGTACACAAGTCTAATAATCATGCATAATTCTCATACCTTGGCCTTTAAGCACCATAGATCATATTTCATCATCAAATCTATAATTACTACATTGGACATGGATAATAACATAATTCAACTAGTTCAATTACTAAAAGCATAATATCATAACATTATTCTATAATCAACAAACCCACATCACAAGGTCATAATTGAGTAATATGGGGGTTTCATGGGTTCTTGGGGGAATTCAACATAAAAAGTATAGTAAATCATCAATTAATACATAATATATCATAAATCAATCATTAGAAATGTTTTTGAAAGGAACCCATGATATTGAAGTCAAACCCTAACTTTTGAGATTTCTAGCTTTGAAATTGGGGGATTTGAAAGGGCCCCGTGGATGAATTCTATCCATGGATGAAGAGCTACCAAAAATAGTGATGAAATCCAATGAATTTGAGTAGAAAATCTTGTTTCTTCAACCCTAGCTTCCACTTCCTTCTTCTTTTTCCTTGAAGTTCTAGAGATAGAATTTTAGGGAAAATTTGATTTTGATTTGGGATTTTTGAATTATGAGGAAGATGACTTAAATTTGGTGACTTAAAAACCATATATATTTAGTATAATTTAGTATAAAACGACGTCACTTAATATTAATTAAAACTGTAAAACCCCAAAATGCCCCTAAGTGTAACTGCCCAAAAGTAGTTTCCAGGCCCACCCACGTCCCACCACTGACGGACCGTGGTTTGACCCATGACCCATGCTGGTGAACGTGGGTGGAGGTTCAAAGAATTATTTTTGCAGGATTGACCTACACCCCTCACCCACGAGGTGTGGCCTGACCCACGAGGAGTGGGTTCCCTCCGTGGGTCACTGCGCAGGCATCCCCTAAGTGTCCTCCTCTGTAACATTACAAATACTTTTAAACTAAACTAGTGTCTAACATGAAACTAGTAGGCCAAGTTAGAGCTAGACGTTAGGGTTAGAGCCTTGAGCGTACCTTCCCGTACCTTAAAATTTCATGCTTTAGTGTTAAAGTGTCAAGGCCTAAACCCCAAGGGCCAACTATGGGTCCTTGAGGAAATACCTTGAACGCTGCTAGGCAAGTGACCCACGGATGGCACCTACGCCACGTGGGTCAAGCCATGCTTCATGGAGGAAGTGTGCAGGCATCCGTAAGTCAAAACCCCAATAGGAGAGCTGCAGACCACTATCTACGAACCTGTAGTACGGTCAGTAGACCCACTCACGGTTCGAGAGTGGTGGTTGTGGGTGGGCCTGCAATGTTGTCCAATTCTCGGCCAAAGGTAAGGGCTTTTATGTAATTCCCTTGTTAGTTAGTTGGTTAAAAGGCCGTTTATATTGATTTAATGGATCTTTATAAGACTTTTAAAGTCATTAACTAACTAAAACAGTTCATAAAATATCAACTACCCAAATAAAAATCAAAACCTCCCCAAAAATATTCTCTCAAAACCCTCATTAGAGAAGAAGAAGAAGTTGAAGTCTAAGGTTCAAGAACTCATATTTTCTACCCAAATTCGTGAGGAATCTTCGCCTAAGTTATGGTAGTCTTTGATTCATGGAATGCTCTCTTCCATGGAGTCCTTAAACTTCCAATTTCAAAATAGACAATTCTCCAAAATCTAGGGTTTTCACTCCAAGTCATGGATTCTTTCTAAAACCATTTTCAATGATTTAATTATGGAAAATTATGATTGGATTGCTGTTTTTGTGGCGTTTTATGATAAATTCTCCCATGAATCCATGAACTACCCTAATTTCTGAAATTGGATCTTAAAGTGTGGGTATTGATTGATATTAGTAGAATGTTGTAGAATCATGAATATAGTAAATTGATTACTTGAATTATGTGTTAATTGAGGAATTTCCATGGTTTTGATGTTGAATTTACTCCAAGAACTCATGAAATCCCATGTCCCCAATTTGTGACTT
This sequence comes from Solanum raphanifolium, assembly GCA_036250405.1. NCBI lineage: Eukaryota > Viridiplantae > Streptophyta > Magnoliopsida > Solanales > Solanaceae > Solanum > Solanum raphanifolium. The sequence goes on along the minus strand of JAJOOE010009870.1, from coordinate 16,335 downwards.
TGTTATGTGGGTGAATTGTAGCAAGATGAAGTTTATGAGCTTATGTTGTATTAGTTGAGTTATTTGAATCATGTTGTCTTCCGTGTTTAATGTAGTAACCCTAAATATGATTGGTTGAACATGATCCTTGATCCAAGAGGGGTAAAACATGATACTTATGCCTAATTATTGTGTTTAATGTACTTTATAAACATGATTATAGTCTAATTATTATGTTAATTGATAGTTCATTCTCATAAACATATAATGATCATGATGTGAAAGTTCTTCTCACTATATGATGGCTCTAAGGTTGAAAGTCCATTCTCACCTATTGAGCCTATGAGCTAATATTATGAATTGTGTTGGATGAAGGGTAAGTAATGTTTGCGTAATCAAGACACAACCTCCGATGCAAGTGTCTACGATCGTACAATAGTTTAGTAACCCAACCAAGGGTTCGGATCATTCCCAAGAGAGTGGTTTTGAGAATTAATAGAGAAATAAAATTTAGTTCTAACTAGTCGTAGCTAAAGACATTAACGATTAAAAACATTGTAAATTAAGGGGAACACAAGAGTATCAATTCACAATGGGGGGTTTTGTCACTAGTAAGTAAAAACAGCAAAATAAACAAGGATTTCTAAGTAATGAGAGGGGATCCTTGGGATGTGATGGGAATACTGGTTAAGCTAGATTATTGGGTACATGCTTTCGATAGAAGATTCATAGAAGAATTGTTACTAGGCTAGACTTTAAGGGGGATAAGCTCTCTCTCGAGCAACTTACCCCGTTTCAAATGTGTTCCATTTTTCTGCCGACTTGATCCTTTCCTTTAGGGCTCAGCACACTGGAACAAAAGGTGAAGTAAGACCCTTCGGTGACTCGCCAAGTGGACTCGGCGATCGTCAGGCCTTCATTTCTTCGTTATTTTCAGTCTTTTCGTTCCTTTTTACGATGTTGTGTCCATGCTTTCCTTCAAACTTCAAATACCTGAAGCTTAAGGATTTTCATTAGATATTGAGATAAAATAAGCATTTGAGGACACAATTTCTATTAAAGCATAGCCCTAAATGAGTCCAATTTGTGGACTCATCAACACCCCAAACATAAACTTTTGCTTGTCCTCAAGCAAACTGAAGTTCAGCCGTTAAAAAAGGGCGTCTTGAACAGTGCTACACAAGACTCAATCATGAATGCACACAATAAGACTCAATTTACTTATGCAAGGATCAATTGTGTACTCAAAGATTCAAGTTGTGACACACCATTACGAAAGATTCTCAAGCTCGCTATACTTGCTTTAAATGCAAGTTCAAGCTTAACAAAAGCCTTTGAATGCCATCACACAAATGATGATTCCATTTTCACACGCAAAGGTATAAACAATTTAAAGTTCAGGAATCAGATACAACACTCACACTCACAAAGATGAACACTGTGTATGCTTTCACCCATAGGTTTGCTCGTATTTTCCAATCAACATTTGTTTCGACTTTCTCAAGATCACAAAGGTCTTAACAAGGCTTGTAATGGGGCCGAGTGTAAAGGTATAGTCATTTAGGCTCAGTGACTTTAATCCTCATGAAATGTGGTGCTGTCAACATTTCCTTTCTTTTTCCTTCATCATTTTCATTAGTGCATCATAGGTCATCCTATTATTCTCTTCCCATGGATTGTTTGGGAACCCCATCTATTTTGTACTTTATTCCACAAATTTCTTTTTCATTCTTTTTCCTTTTCTTTCTCTTTTCTCTCTTTTTTTATATATGGAGGGGTTCTATTTTTTTAAAACCCATGTGTAAGAGGAGACTTTCCCTGCACTTCTTCACTTGCCCTAATCTTTTCACCACACCCCCAACTTAGGCTTTTGGCCTAAGTTTGATATTCAACTAACCACAATTCAAGAGGATTATAGGTAATGGATAAAGAAAGGTTTACTTTTCATCATGTTTCTTCCAAAGAAGGGTAAGGCTCAAAGGGTGTTCAAGAGAGAATCACACGCTCACAAGGTAGGTCACAACAGAGGTATATGTCAAATTGATTCACACTCTTCAAAGTTGCCTAAGATCATATTAAGCGAAAGTCTTACTTAGTCAACCGGACAAACAGGGCAAATTCTAGGTGTTGTCATACATGGTTCCAGGTAAGCTTATCACACAAGGCATCGACACTTAAGTCAAACAAGACTTCACACTTTTTCTAGTGTGCAACGGTCATCACAAGGGAATCGATTGGAAAAATGACTAATCACAACGAGATGCAAAGAGTTCACATATTGTCTATGCAACTTCATTTGGCCTTATCGTAGCCATACATTCATGTTCGTTCGATTGTAAGCACTATTGAAGTCGTCGGTATTGATCGAAATCGACACTCAAATTTGCCAAAGAAAAGCCACATTCACGAGAATATAAAGGGTGACGAAAGTTCAGAAGGGTCAAAATCATTTTGCAATTTTAAAAAAAGAGAGCCATAAGCTCGAACATCCACAGGAAATCAGTATTATCACAATTTTAAACAGAACAACCCAAATAAATACATGAAGCACAAATAAAGTAGCACACAAAAGGTGTTGACCTCACCCCACCACAAATAAAAATATTTGTCCTCAAATGCAAATAAGATTATCCAAGATTTAAAAATAACGAAAGACAGATAGGGAGGTAAAGAGGGGATACTGTCTAAGCAGTTGCTCCATTTGCCTGGGCATCAGTGCCCGATTTGTCACTTTGAATCTGGGCATCAGTGCCCAAAGTCGCCTTAGGGGGAACAACGGCAGCTGACTTACTAAGACTGTCCAAATCATGACCCGCCAGAAATGAGTGGATCTTTGTGAAGAATCCACGTCTCCATGAGGGTATAGTGGGGTCTCGGTGATTTGGTTTCTTGCTTGCACTGAGTTTCTTTCCCTCATTATTTGTTATGGGAGGATCTATCGCCTTTGTATTTTTCGCTCTTGTTTGTCAGGGTGGCATATCTCTTCCAGCTACTTTCGGTCTAGCCATTTCTGCAAAGCTTTGAGAAAATATTCAGAAAAAAGCAAGGCTGTTTGATTTCAGAATTACTTCACCGAACCATTTGGCGAATCGCTCAGCTACTTAGGTGGTGCGCTGAGTATAGCGCACATAGATTATTTAGGGTGTAGACAAAGGGTGAACAAGTAGTCTGTCGGCGAGGCGCCGAATGTGTTTGGTGACATTGTGTGTCTCACCAAAAGTTACAGAATTTAACATTACGTATAACATTAAAATAACAGTGAAATCGGGAAGTTAGGCGAACCGCCGAGCAGTTTGGCGAGCTCGACTTAACTCGCCAAATGTCTCAACGTGCCTAGTTTCAACCCATCACTACAAGAAAAACTATTACTTAAGACCAACATTTAGGGATGAGCTACTAATCCTGTCTCTAAAGATATATGTATTGGGATGAGATTATATTCCGGTCCTTATTTGTATATTCTATTGCGAAGATACTTAATCAGGTCCCTAAATAACATATTAACTTGTCCCAAATTCAATTAAAAAACTTAGAGCCCAACTTTCAGCCAAAATATAATACTAAAGTATTAAAAAAAAAACTTCTGTTTTTTTCACCAAAATTTAGGCGCCAGTATTTTTTAGCAAAAAAGGAAAAACCTTACTCTTTTCTAAAATCTAAAGCAAAACGTAAAATGCAAAAAAAAAAACTCTTTGTCTGCTGCTAGTCGCAGCTTCCCTATAGCAGCATATAGTCGATATGTTCATCAATAGTCGATCGTTCTTCTCATCTACAATGTCCGACGGCCAATCTCAACATCAAAGTACTTTCCATCACAACTTTGTCTTCTTCATCGTATAGAATTGATGCTCAACTGCTCGGTGAAACAGATCGTACAGGTAATTTGGTTCTTCTTCTAATAAAGTTTCTATTGTTTCAAATTCCATAAACTGTACATGGATTTTTTATTGTTTTATTTAAGTTAATCTTCTTCTTGTTCTTCCTCTTTTCTAACATTAGATAGGTTAAAAGTTTCTTATTAATATGATCTATTTTCTTATGTACAATTTGTGAATGATTATTGGGTTGAGTTTCTAATAGTGACTCGATTTTGTGACACTCTTCTAATAAAGTTTCTATTGTTTCAAATTCCATAAACTGTACTTGGATTTTTTGTTTTTTAATTTAAGTTACTCCTCTTCTTGTTCTTTCTCTTTTCTAACATTAGATAGGTTAAAAGTTTCTTGATCTGATCTGTTTTCTTATGTATTATCGGGTTGAGTTTCTAATAGTTATTCGATTTTTTAAACTGTTGTATGTGCCTGAAGATTATACAATTTGTTTTATAGAGTACATATTTTATTTGAAAAGTCTAATTATTTCGCTAAGAACATATACTAATTTTTTGTCTTCGATGTTGATATTTTGTGAGCGAAATAAGAAGTAGACCTCTTACATGTAACTTTTAAAGTAAGATATACTTACATAATATGTAATGCTTCTGTTAATTAGGGGAGGCGAGACTCGCAAACAAATGTATTGTATCTATAAGGTTCATACCCTTTCCATATAACTTATTAAGCAAGATAAATATAGGCGTGTGATATTTGTCGCTTCGTCAAATTTAAAGAGGCAAAGCATCATGATGAACCGAAAAAGAACAAAATTGATTTATTTGGCATGAGAATTTAATTCTATATGAATTTCCAGCGGCTTATAACTACATGTGAGGTATTTTTGTGTTCCGGAAAGTTTGTCTTATGAATTTCGTGGGGCTAACTCCATATGTGGTTCTAGCGATTATGTGTTTCACAAAGTACATAAAACTTCATAGCTTGTAGCAATGAATAGAGGATAACATTTTGTTTTCTGATTGCTCCTCTAGGTTGTAACATATAGTTCTGGTGAGAAATTGTGATTTGTAATTTTCTTTCTTTAGTATTGTTTGAAGTTTCAAGTAAATAAACTATTTAGTACCATTCCCTTTTTTTATTTCTTCTCTAGGTTGTAATATATAGTTCTGGTTGAAATTGTGATTTCTATGTTTCTTAATTCTTTCTTTCTAACCTTATAGTTCAGCCCTATTGTGTGTATCGGATCGTAACAACTTATTTGCATCTTATTTGCAAAGGTAAAAAAAGTTCGAGAAAGCAAAAAGTGCAAAGAAGTTGCTTCACTTGAAATTGAACAAAAGCTGAAAGTAACCTTTTATAATAATCGAATGGTTGGAACAAATAGCAATCTATTTTAGAGGCATTTGGGAAAACTTGTTTGTGATTGTAATATTTGTCCCTTGGGAGTATCATCGTGGCATGATATTACGCAAGAAAAGTTGAATCATAGGTGGGCAGCTGTTGAGGTAATAAATATACACATGATTCATATTATATAGTGCTACCTAATATGTCGTGTGTTCTTGTCCATATAGCTAATGTTTCTTATTTTTGAAGTTTATCTACAGTCGCTAGTAATCAATTGTAATAGATAAAGAATCTATAATCAAGTACCTTAGAGTGTTTTTATAACTTGGGAGCATATTGTTCAGAATTAGAGATCAAGCTTGTAGATAATAACTCAACTCATGTTTCAATTGTTGTAGAATAAATTTGAGAGTGCTGATATGAATGATCATCGTGATCATATCTTGGGATGTATGAATGATCTATGGAACAATTAGAGAGGACACTTGCATGCAAAATATGTGAAGGACAAGTCAATCCAACAGTCTCTTATGAATGTCCTAAGTGGAGTAGACAATAAAAAAATGAGAATGGTTAGTAAAGAAGCATTTTGCTTCTGAAAATTTCCATGTATGCCTACTGAATTAAATTTTCTGCACTACTGTAACACTGCTGCCAGCTTTTCTGTTTTATTGTGTTCTGCCAAATTGTTGTTCATCCGGCTTAACTTGTGTCCAGTTGATTTGCTATGTTCCCTCATGATTGTCTGAATCTACTTTTAGAGCCTTGATTGTATCACTTTCCTTCACCCAGTCGTAAGTCACTGCTTGCTCAACTTCTCTTCCTTTAGGATCCTTGACTCTAACCTTCTTTGGCAGCTCCCTAGCTTAAGTTCATACCCACACAAATTTGTAGTAGGGGTTTCCCTATGCCTTATAGGCTGCTTCTGCAAGTCCCATGTATACAAGGTCTTTTCAAAATTAGTAGTCACTTTCTGAATTTGAGCTAGAATCACATTTTCATAAATGTTCAAAACAATCAAATTTAATACTACCAAATATATCTAAGAAAGCACGTTCCAAACAGCTCAGCCAAAACTTTTGAGTAAAAAATGAGAAAATTAATGGTCATCTTAGTTTTTTTCCCATTCAGCTCTTATTTACATGCTTCTATCATATAGTATAATATATGTTAATCTTTTTCATGCGGCCTCTTGTGATTTGAAACATGCCATGACATTTCTATGAATATAGGAGCACGCCAATGGGAATTTCTTGCTTCTAATCAGACATTTTACAAATAGCAGTACCAAGTCAATATAGCCATAAATAAGCACTTCAGGTACTGATGTATTAGGAACTGATGTTGTTGTGCTCGACGATGTGCACCCCTGGCTCTTTTCACTTATCTCTATTTCATTGCTCTTTGGAGTGACGCTCCTTGCCTTTTCAGGTAGCAAAGGCCACTGTTCCATTGGCTGGCTTTCCCCTCATCCAAACTATTTTTTTAGCTATCAATGTTATGGATATAAAAAAAGTGCACTTTGAAGCATATAAATTAGGGTATTTTGTTTAGCTTCTACAATGGTTTCGTCCATATTCCTTAAAAATTTCCTAGCCTCTAGGATTTTGAAGTATTAACGGTTTGTTAAAGAATGTGTATGGTCCTGCTTGCAGCATCCTTATCTTCAATAGATTCAAACCGAAATATACAGTAACCCTTATCGTGCAGCATTCATTAACAGGTGCAATATACAGTAATCCTCATCGAAATATACAGTAACCCTCATCATCCACACATTCATTACAAAATTCTCTAATGTTTAGACAATTCAGTACAAATCTCCCCACAAATCTGCATCAGAGAACTGAAGTCGTCGAACAACCATCTCTATACCATTTTCTTCACCCTCATTTGGTTTCAACTTAACAAGTGATTTCACCCCTAAATCCATTTCCTCTCCTTCAGCAATTGGACGGATCTGAGCTGGGTCAAAACTTCCAAATTGTAGACTTTGTAAACAGTTCAGCTCGTCCTCCGGTGTTATCAGTTGTGCTTCCGATATCGTAGTTATACCAAACTATTATTTTTTTCTGGTTCACATTCTTTCCTTCTTGTTTAAAATACATCAATGGCTTCTTGATACTGGCTTTTCTCATCCTCCCTCTCGCCATTTCGGCCACCATGCGCAAGATAACAATTCACGTTTATCGTGCGCCTAGAGAGGATTTTTTTTCATTACACTTTCATCAAATATAATAGTGTCGATAATGTCTGTAACAAGCCTCCTACAAAATATTGTTTAACAAAAATGATAATCTTAAATTTTCTAGGCAACAACCTTTTGCTTCTTTGGTACACAATAGGTACCAACAACACAAGCATGGTTTCTTTCAAAAGGTTCAAGAGTAACCTGCTCTACTAGTATAAACTGCTCAGCTTGTAGATTCTTCACTTCCTGAGCAAATACGATATCCACTAGCACTGTTGAATCAATACAGTTTGCCTTGATTGAGATAACAAAGTTACCCCCAACTTTCAAGAAGTATGTGCATTCAGAGCTAAAATTCTTGCCTGATCAGGCTGAGCAACATCAAAAAATATCACATCCACCATTCCAACCAACATTCTGTATTTGGCTGGGTGTTTAGCATCCTCGATAATGGGAATAACATTAGTAAGTTTCTTAGCCATGTTAAGCAAGTCCCTTCTACTTCTGTGAGAAAATTCAACAACATATACAACCCCATCAGGACTAACAAGGTCTGAGACATGAGATATTGTTTTTCTTGAAGCAGCACCCATGTAAAAGACACGAGCACTTGGTTTAATCCAGATGTCATCAACTCCTCCAAGAATTGCAGCTGCTAACTTAGAACGGAAATGATTCCACACTCTGTATTCAACCTTTGTTCCATCTTCATTCTGAACAGAGATTCTCTTTTCATTGTTGACAGCTTCACCGGGTACCAAATTCTTAGTACAAAGAGCATTTTCCTTTGCCCTTAGCAATGAACACACCTCCATGTCTATGAGGCTCCACCACAACCTTACTACCACCCTTCATTCCTCCACATCCCCTTCCTCCACCTCTTCCACCTCTGTCTCCTTTACCCTATCTTTCACCTCCTCGTTTCATCCCATTTTCTCCGCTTCCAAAACCCCTCTTCTAACACTGCAACCACCTCTTCCACCTCGTCCTCCTCTTCCTCCTCCATCTCCTCTACCGCCCCTGAATCCACCACCACCACGACCTCTAGTTGGTGCAACCATGGTTGTTGCTGCTGCTGCTGGAAATTGATGGAAGCAGAGAAGAGTTATCAAGTAGAGATATAAACCCTAATGCTGAATCGCCTAGAGAGTCTTATTGGTAAGTGTCGGGTGTATATATCTGGTTAACGTAAAATTTCCTGCACAGCTGCAACATAACATTGCTACCAATTTCTCTGTTTTACATTTTTCTGCCACGTTGTTGTTCATCTAGCTCGTCTCTTAAGCTATCTTTCCTATCCATTTATTTCAATTTTTGACAAAATGCAATTAGGTTTGCTTCTCTAAAATAGATGTTGGATTCTTGATTGATGTATCTGAAAGTTTTTCTAATAGATTTTTTTCTTATTTCTTGCAGATTTTGTAGAGATGTTTCTGGATATAACATGACAAAGACTAAACTTTAAGTTTTTTGCTCAAATTTTGTTCATTCTTCAGTGAAGATACTAGCTTAGAAGATGGACCAACTCATTCTTACTTTGCTATGAATGTTATGAAAACCTTGACTGTTATCTAAGTTTTTTTGATGATTAAGCAAATATTGAAACTTACATCATGTGATGCTCACAAATTTATTGTAATCAATTGCAATTTTTATTTCTATCGCCCTACAATCCTTTCTATATCATCTTTTGTATTCAGATTTTTAGTTGTAATTAATTTGATATTTGTTACATTCTTGTGATATCAATGGTTGTAGGATCAATGGTGATAAGTTAGAGACCATAATTATTGACTGTCTGTAAAGTTCAATCTAGGACCAAAATTGTTGCTCGTCCTTAATGAATAAGCTAGGACTAGAAATGATGCTCGTCCTTAAAATAATTTTAGGACCAGGTTGTTGTTCGTCCTAAAACAACTCTAGGACCAATTTGTTATGGTCGCTAGAGCTATTCTAGGACCAGATTGTCAGTGGTCTCTAACTCTATTCTAAGACCAGGTCACACTCGTCTCTAAAGAGTTATTAGGACTAGGTTACGGAAGGTCGCAAAAGAGGTTTAACGACCTGAATACCAAGATATCAATGGTCCATTTGGGACTAGATATGTAGTCCCTAAAAGTATTTCACGACCAGAATTTTTTCTCGTCTCAAAACCATTCAGGGACCAGTTTTTTGAACTCATCCTTATTGACCAGTAGCAATGGCACTTTCTAGGACGAGTGATGACCAGGTTTTTCTGGTTTCGGTTGCTCGTTTGGGACCAGATTTGAACTTTCAGGGACCAGATTTCCCTTCCTTAGAGGCTGATTTTCTTGTAGTGCATCTTCCTGAATCCAACCATGCAACCTCTCAAAACAAAATTACAGCTTTCCCAACTCAAATTAAATTCAGACCCAGTGACTTTCATGCACAATCCCTCAAAATTTTAATCCATTTAAGGCATGCAATTATGGGAATTCAACAGTCACAACTACCCGAGCAAGGATATCAAATTAAATCATGCATGTATACAATCTAATACTCTTAAGGAGTAGTAGAACACTTCAACCAGATCATGCTATTGCAAATGAGTATAGTTTAGGATAAATTACACTTGGGGAATAGAGAAGTAACCTTTTGTGTCGCTAAGGAGAGGATTGAAATGCTAAGAGGCAATGTAATCCAAGTCCGAGCACAATTCAACAACTAAAATGCTCTAAAAGTGCAAGAAATATAGAAACTAGAGTGCAGGTGTGCGTTTGGACAGATAAAAAGTGAGGGAAAGTGAATGAAGTTGAAACTTTTAAACCTTTGGCTTGCAAAAACCGTCCAGTTTTTGCCCACTCAGCGACATTAGTCAAGCTCGCCTACTCACTCGGCGGAACGCCGACTGTTTAGTTTCTTCGCCGAAATTTACAGGACCTCTGGTTTACGAGGGGATTTAAACGGCGGTTTCCATCGTGATCGCCAACATGGTCGACGATTCACCAATAAATTCCGAAGCTCGCCGAGTTTTACTAACTCCAAATTTACCTTGTGTTGAGCCAAAACAACAGGTTAGGTTAGGCTCGCGGACCTCTTCGACGATTCGCCGACTTACCATTTACTTGCCATTCTGCATTTTCCGCACACTTTCCGCCTTTAAACCTACACCACTAACACACCATTATTTGTAAACTAATAATTAGAGGTGATTAAAACCTTGGGTTGCCTTCCAAGAAGTGCTATAGTTTACGATGTGGCACGACGCAAGTCCTTTCTCATTATCCATTATTCGGGTTAGCACTAGTGTCACTAGGTAACCCCAATAGACCATTTGGGTGGAGATGAGACACTGCAAAATTCATGAGTGCTCTGATCAACTGGATAGATCTAGAGTGAGATCCAATCATCTGATGTAACACCTCAATATTCTCCTTCACATCTTCTAGCACTCGATCTTCATCAGTGATCTTCTGGAGAATGATTTGTAGTGTGTCCTCAACATGATTGTTCTCTCTGTCTTTAGACTTTTTCCTCTCATGAGGGGGTATGTACCTCCCCTTGCAGTTGCATTGGTTTCCCACCTCTGAGATTTTGGTGGCCAAGTCATTCAGTTGAGTTACCAGCACAGTTAACATGAAGTCACCCTCGACTTCTTTGTTCACCTCAGCTAACTTGACACCCCTTTCCTCAGCCATTCTCAGGGTGTCTGCATGCAACCAACAACTCAAAAGAAAACAAAACTAAAAGTAAAGTAAGTAAACTACAACTAAGGAGAAGAAAAATTCTATTAAACTAAGAATTCTCAAATAACACCACTCCCCGGCAGCGGTGCCATTTTGATGTTTGTGTAATCAAAACACAACTTCCGATGCAAGTGTCTACGATCGTACAATAGTTTAGTAACCCAGCTAAGAGTTGGGATCGTTCTCAAGAGAGTGGTTCTGAGAATTAATAAAGAAATAAAATTTCGTTCTAACTAGTTGTAGCTAAAGACATTAACGATTATAAATATTGTAAATTAAAGGGGGACACAAGAGTGTCAATTAACAATGGGGGGTTTTGTCTCTACTAAGTAAAAACAACAAAATAAACAAGGATTTCTAAGTAATGAGAGGGGATCCTTGGGATGTGATGGGAATACGGGTTAAGCTAGATTATTTGGTATGTGCTTTTGATAGAAGATTCATAGAATAATTATGACTAGGCTAGGCTTTAAGGGGGATAAGCTCTCTCTTGAGCAACTTACCCCGTTTCAAATGCATTCCTCTTGGACACCCACTTGCCGCATCAAGACCAGCCTACCCCTTAATCTACTCTCTCTCTCTAGCTGAATGTGTGGACATGGGACTAGGGTTCACTCTCTCGAGCTAAACCTCATGTTGACCCACTAACAATGGCCATCAATCTAGTGATCTTAGTTTTACGATATCTCTCTCGAGCAAGCCGAAAATACATAAATAAATTTGTATTTGCAACTACAAATTCATTAAATTCATCCACAACCACTAAACGAAATCATATTTAAACTACGAATAGACTATCAGCAAGGAAGACCCAACAATTATCTTAACCCATATTCGTGGATTTTTAGCCACACATGTATAAGAGAGAGAAATTTATACCAAATTGAGCTCGCATTCAACTGGGTATGAAGATATAAGACTCGATACATGCCAAAATTGAAGAATCCAAGAGACCCAAATCTAAATCTTGAAGATGAAACCCTTTGGATCTTCAAGTCTTCAAAACCCTCTCAAACTTAGAGCAAAAAAATCAAAAAGTACTATTATATATGAAAATTATAATAGTTGTTTGACACTTAAAACTACAACTCTAACTAGTATTTATAGTGTTCACAGATTTGTGCTGCAGCGGATCATTCAGCATCGTTAGTCAGAATCGCCGATCAACTCGGTGATTCGCCTTTCGGTGTAGTTCATTGCCGTCTTGCACCATCCTTCAACATCGTCATGCTCTGGGTCATTGGGTGACATGGTACTGCATCACGGAACTTCTCGGCGATGCGCCACCTGCTCCCTTTTTCTTCCGACTTGCTCCTTTCCTTCAGGGCTCAGCACACTGGAACAAAAGGCGAAGTAAGACCCTTCGGTGACTCGCCAAGTGGACTCAGCGATCCTCAGCCCTTCATTTCTTCGTTATTTTCAGCCTTTTCATTCCTTTTTGTGACGTAGTATCCATGCTTTCCTTCAAACTTCAAATACCTGAAACTTAAGGGTTTTCATCAAATATTGAGATAAAATAAGCATTGAGGACACAATTTCTATTAAAACATAGCCCTAAATGAGTCTAATTTATGGACTCATCAGTAAGACACTGCTTCATGCATGTAAACTCAATTTAAGACAAAAACATGTAATTGTGGGAAGTAATTCTTAGCATCGAGTGGACATTGTAAATGAGCTATAGGATCTCCCTTTAAGAAAGGCCGGGTTTCTAAAGTTAATCTCATGAGATATAAGAGCCCCTGTTAATAAAGACAGGGTTTCTAGTAATAATTTACTTATCATATAACTACGTGCCCCGTAGGTTATTTAGCCATTGGATCCATTTCCAAAGCGAATATATTTTAGTTCTACCTTAGGCAAGTAGGACACCCATTTTCGGTGTGGAGCATACATCGGATTTTATGCAAGCTCACATGGTCTATGTCGGTTAAGGGAAATTTCCAATATAGTATTGCTATTCAAGAGGTTCTACTTAGTATGGGTGGGGGTATGGGAATTCATCCATACATTGCACAAGTAGGCTTGAGAGTGGTTAAGGTGAATTCCTCTTTGTCAAGTTGACTCATTTAATGAATGTTCTTGTGACTAAATGGTAATTTCATTTGATGTCAAGGCTACTTGCAATGTTGTATGTTAACTTGGATTTTTGCTATGAGTTGCTTTCCTTGATGTGGTTGACTAAAAGTGAATGTTTCCTTCTCTATGAGAAATAGGCTAATGATGAAATCAAAATATGGTAAACATGAATGAGGATTTAAAGTGACTTGCTTAGTATAGATGAGATTATGGGATTTTACCTATGCATTGCACAAGCTTTCCTTGAGGTGGCTCATGGAGTGTTTCTCTCATGTCATGCTAGAACTAGATTGTGTTGATTATGTTTATTTTCCTAATGATCTTTCTTATACTCACTAGTTTTGATTGTTATCTAGCATGTTATAGTCTATGTCTTATCATGATGTCTTCTATGCTAGTGACTTGTTTTTTCAAACTATTTTCCAAATGATGGTTGAAACTAGTAAAGTGCATGCATTCAACTAAAATGTCCCTTTTAGCATATTTTCAAAGTTTTTCATGCATGGCTATCATACTTCGTGCATTTTTATACTAACCCATATTTTTTCTACATTTTTTTCACAAAGTGTAGGGTTCGGTGACATCGACTTCCATCCTCGTGGCTAGGATCATAGTAGATCAAGAAGACGAAGTTTGTTGAATCCTCATAGAATTCGAGGGCTTGACCATTATGTCCTTTAGGTCTTTCTTTATGTTTTTGACTTTTGTAAGGGCTGTGTCCCTAAGATACTATTCAAGTGTTATAGATGGTTTGAGACATAGTGTTGTAGACTCCCACTTGTTTTTATAAAAGACTTCGATTATAAGGAAAAGTTTCAAATTTCTGCACTATTTCCTATGTTCTTATGTTATGATATGCTAAGAGGCTTGTATGAGGCTCTTCGGAGTTTTGTACATCGTTTTACGGCGAGGGTGTACTATTGGGTCGTCACTTCCTCAAGGACCCATAATTGATCCTTGGGGTTCGTACCTTGACATTCTACCACGTAACCTTATATTTTTAGGTACGGGGAGGTACGTTTAAGACTCTAAGCCTAACGTCAAGCTCTAGTTTAGTCTACTAGTTTCATGGGTGTAACAATATCTCCCCCTTGGGAACATTCGTCCTCCAATGACGATCTAAACACCTTACAGAATAAAAGACTCAAGCCTAGCAGCCCATCATGCATCATCAAAATAATTCACAATTCAAAGGAGGAAACTGCAACTCCATCTCAAACATAATCAATGCAACATAAGGAAATAAGAGCTACATCTAACAACCTATTATACATGAAAACTCAACATTTCACATATTAATAGGAGGAACTACATTATCCAACTAAAAGCATGCTCAACAAAATATTCATGGAGCCAATATGCAATTATTCTCAAAAGCATACTAAAGCATGTTCATCAACTCACCTCATGAAGTCAAATATGCAACTCTTACTAAGTGCACAACAACATGAGGAACACATAAATCATAAAAAACTCATTTTCTTACTAAACATGAGTTTCTCAAGAACATGGATAACATAAGGAAATAATGGAAAAACTCATATGACATACATGACTCCCAAAAAACTAAAACTCAAGAGGAACTGCATACCTCAAGCTTGAATAGGAGTAAAAGGAAAAAGATGAGGATATCGGGTCTTCATATCAGCCTCGGCCTCCAAAGTAGCACTCTTAACTAGATGGTTCCTCCACCAAACCTTCACGGAAGCTATTTCCTTGTTTCTCAACCATTTAACTTGCCGGTCTAGGATTTCTACCGGAACTTCCTCATATGAAAGACTTTCATCATCCCCCAACCCTTCTAAGGGAATTATGGTTGCGGATCTCTAACACACTTTTTAAGCATGGAGACATGAAACACCAGATACACTGGAGTTAACTCATTTGGAAAATCTAGCTCATAGGCAACTTTCCCCACACGTTTCAAAATTTTGTATGGGCCAACATAGTGGGGACTAAGTTTCCCTTTCTTGTCAAACTTCATCACACCTTTCATAAGTGAGATTTTTAGATAGACCTAATCATTAACTTGAAATTCTAGATCCCTTCCTCTCACATCGGCCTAAGACTTTTGTCTACTTTGAGCCGTTCTCAATCTCTCTCTAATAAACCTAACTTCTCAATGGATTCATAAACTAGTTCGAGACCTATCAAAGCAATTTCACCCACCTCAAACCAACCAACCAGAGACCTCCATCTCCTACCATACAAAACTTCTAAAGGAGCCATACCGATACTTGAGTGATAGCTATTATTGTAGGCAAACTCTATTAGAGGAAAGTGGTTATCCCAATTACCCTTGAAGTTTATAACACATGCCTTGAACATATCTTCTAATGTTTGGATGGTACGCTCTGCTTGCCCATCGGTTTGGGGATGAAAAGTTGTACTTAGCTTAACCTTGGTGTCACACCCCAAACTCAAGGGGCGCAACTGGCTCCTAATGCCAAAACTCAGGCCCGAGCCGACCCTGCTGAACCATTTGCTACTAGCGCATGGCAGCCACACGCAATCAAGAAATCAAACAAGTATATCTCGGCTTAAAACTAAGCCATCAGCCGGCAAGGCCCCTGCCAATTGATCTATAAAAGAAACAGCTACTCCCAGGAGATCATATAAATAAATAACCAACTAGCACAGAAGTCCTGATTGGGCCGTCGAGGCCACCATGATATCTATACCAAAACTAAAAGCAGGTATATATCAATATAATACATCAAATAGCTCACAAGCTTCAGCAAACCAACCACATAGGCCAGTATGGCCATAACGTAGCTATACACCCCACACACTAGTCTGCAAGCCTCTAAGAGTAGTAAAGATTAGCGGGACAGGGCCCCAGCCTACCCATAAAGATATATGCAACAAAAGGTAACAAACCTCCCAACTCTGGCAGCTCCGGAGGAAAGGGGCTAGCCAACCGGACAAAAGTCAATCCTGCTGCTGAGGAGGTCTACTCAGTCGTCTGTCAGGACCTGCATGCATGAATGCAGCGCCCCCAGGCAATGGGGCGTCAGTACAAAATAATGTACAGAGTATGAAAGGCAATAGTCTATGATGAGGTATCCTGATATACTGGAATAATCTGATAAATAAATCAAGGATAAGATAAGTGTACTGACCTGCTCCTAAATCTAAACTTATCAAAAATAATAAAACAACAACCTAACCAAGCCCCCATAAGCTCGGCAGGTACAAA
>JAJOOE010009865.1:0-21103 GCA_036250405.1 Solanum raphanifolium | reverse complement strand
TGCCTTAAAACGAACTCCAAAAGTTACTTGACTTGAGCCTTTCCTTTCCGAGTAGAATCCGGATCACGATAATCCTCATATTAATTCAAGAAGAAACCCGTAAGAATCACTCCATTCCGATCTCTAGAACTCCCGATATGCTCAAAATATCAGATGAACACAGTCTGAGATTTTTATAACAGTACATGGCTGTTATGCACCAGAAAAACAACAGTTAATCTTTCACTAAAAAGGTCGTAATTTCCTCATACGATAGTGAAATGACCCGATTCTTTTTTTGTAAATGTCTTAAATAATGATACGGACCTGCTCGTTCAATCGGAGCTCAATTTCATGCTTGTTGCCCAGTCAAATATCATTTCTACTCGGTAAACAGTTATTTCTTATTTGCGATAAAAGTCCAATCTCGGGTTAGCGAAAATGCACCAAAATTTGTAGATAAGTCCTATAATTCATGCTCAAAATTTCAGAACCTACGGAATAATTTTTCGACCTTTAAAACTAATAATGAACCCTTTAGTTGCCACAATTTGTTGAAATAGTGTCAAAGCATCCAAGAAGCTTAAAAGCTCACCCAAAACTCATTTGGCACTTCCCGAACACAAACCAAATATGCTACTAGCTTGAAAATGACATTTCG
This sequence comes from Solanum raphanifolium, assembly GCA_036250405.1. NCBI lineage: Eukaryota > Viridiplantae > Streptophyta > Magnoliopsida > Solanales > Solanaceae > Solanum > Solanum raphanifolium. The sequence continues at coordinate 20,463 of JAJOOE010009865.1, read as the reverse complement.
GACTCAATGAAATCGTCAGAATTTGAATTCGAGGTCTCCTTGACCTGGTATCCGATAAGGCGTCAAGACACTAACTTTAAGCTCAAAAACTCGAAACGCACTCGGGGCCTCTAAAAATTCAACCAAGACTCATTCTAGACTTAGAATCACCCCCTGAATCCAACGGTGCCTTCGGAATTCCATTTCGAGCACCGAAACCTCGTTTGTTGACCAAAGTCAACTCTTGATCAAAATTTCACAATTTTTGCAACTTAGGACCTCAAATCTTCGTTTTAACTCCAAATTCGACTCCGTAAATTCTCATAGACCCATTTTGACATGCTAAAACTGCTGGAAACGACGGAAATCTGTTTCGAGTCTCGAAACTCCAAATGACTCGAAATAGCACTTTTAACCAAACTTTAACTCTTAAAAACTCAACTTTCCAAAAACTCAACTTTTCATCAATTTTCCTTCAAACCAACTTCGAAAATACAACAATTAGGACTTGGGGCAACTATCGGGAGGGGTAAAACGGTCATTTTATGAAAATTTCCAAAAATGACCTTTAGGGTCATTACAACATACCTCTTCGGGATTAAACCCATGGCGAAAATCCGCAACAAGATGCAATAATCTCGACGAACGCTTTCATCCTTTCTCTTCTTCTTTTCTCTTCTTTAACTCTCAACTAAAACCCTAGGCGTAAACTAGGATTATAAAATTGAAACTAATCAGATTATACCCTTAAAGTATTACTAAAAATGAATTAAATCTGATTGGGTAAGGAAAAGACCAAAATACCCCTCTAAAACCCGGTTTGACTTTCCTTAACTGGACAGCCTAACTTCAAAAAGTCATATCTCACTCATCTGACCTCGAAACTTAACAAACTCGGTGGCGTTGGAAAGATAATTCAAAGGTCTTTCCTACGGTATCTGGTAGCACACCTAAATCATCCTGAGCTAGGAGTTATGGTCATTTGAAGTCGACCCAAAACTCATACTTAGCTTAACTTGCAAAATTTTAGATTTTGCTATTTCCAATTTAATTCTTTTTGGAACTCAAGGTGATACATCTAGTGACCTTAACACTTAAGAAATTTTAATTCCTCGGTAAAATGTCACTCACTATGATGAACGGTTCAAGTCTTAGTTCGAAAAAAATTCTGGGGTGTTACAAGTAAATACTGACCTCCAGAGGTCAGTGTTGAATAGCGACCAAGCTTTTTTCGACCTAAGCTGGGATGTCGGTTTTAGGTTGGTATTTCAGGAATTACCGACCTCCGGAGGTCGGTATTTGTAGGTCACTATTCACTATTTTTTTAGTAGTGATTGCTTGGAGGTTATATGTACCAATCTCGTTAATTTTGGCAATTTTGATGATAAACTTAGGGCTTTTACTTCTGGTGAACTCAAAACTTTCTGTGAATATTTACTCAACATATTCAACATTACACTTACCTTGTTTAGGTAGAAAAACTATTCTTGATATATCCTATGCTTGAGTAAACATGTCAAAAATAGATAAAATTTTATTTTCTTTTGAAAAGTACAAAAATAAAATTCCATTATAAGAACACGATCGAATCAACAACAATAAATTTAACACAAACATATAAATGAAGGCACAAAAAATGAAACAATTTAAATTGACGAATATACTCTATTTATGTCACGACCCGATTTCTCGAATCATGATGGCACTTACTATACCCTACCATTAGGTTACCCAACCCGAAACCCAGAACATCAAGCAATGAGTGTAAGCGTAGAAACTAGCGGAAACCATAAACAAAAAAAAGACAATAAGGCGGAAGCAAACCAAAATAAATATATACAGAAATCTCTCCCAGAACCTGGAAGTCACTAGTACAAAGCTATCTAATAAAGAGTACAAGTCCCAAAAGTGGACCACAACAGAGCGTGTCTCAAAAGCAACAAGACTAGCTAAACCAAAAGAAGGAGGCAGAACAAACCCAAAACGCCAAGTGCTCGCCCTCGTCTCCGAGTCACAACTGCAAAAGAAGGCTGGAACTACTCACCGCTGATAATTGGTACTGGGACTTGCATCACGAAATAGATGTAGAGCACAGCATGAGTACCAACACAACAGGTACTTAGTAGGCATCATAGGCCGACTGAGCAAAAATGGTAAAAACAATATGAAAGGATAGAATCTAGACACAGAGAGGTCAAAACGGATACGAAAAGAAAGCACACGAGCATACCAGAAATAAACTAAGTACAACTAAACTAAACCTAACTGGACCCCATAAGCCTAGAAGGTACACTCGTGCGCAAGTTCAAATAAAACCTGAACAGACCTCCATAAGCCCGACAGGTACACAGAAAAGCTAAGTCTACTGAGAAAGAAGAAAACCGGGGTCCCAGCCTAAAGTAACTAGGATAATCCATCAGACTCCACCCAGCTAGCAGTGCACTCCCAGCCCAGCTATTAAGAGTGACCCCAGGGGGAACCCAACCAAACAGTCCACTCCCAGCCCAGCTAAAAAGAGGGACCCGTGAGTGAGGTAGATATCGCGAGTCGTCCTACCATGCAGTCAACTCCTAGCCCAGCTAGAAAGAGCGGTCCGGGGACACCCATCCAGCAGCACACTCCCAGCCCAGCTAGAAAGAGAGGCCCAGGGGTGATCGCTGATATCACCGAGTCTACACAACCAGCGTATTCCCAGCCCAGCTAGAAAGAACGACTCCGAGGGTGATGTTATCTCCAATAGGATCCAATCTAACAACAACCACCGTGGAACACCGTCCACTCTAAGAATCACATAAAAGGCTCCAAGCCTATACTATCTCAATCCCGCGCCTCTAGTGATGCATCGGACCTTCGAGAATGCGTCAGAATCGCATAATGAGAGGGAGAAGATACATAAGTACAACAAGTAGAGATAACACCTAATCTAAGGCTCAAACTATCAGACTTAAGTCTGCTACTCCAGCCTACAAGGAGCTAAGTCATCCGAATGACGTCGGCAAAAAATCAAGGCTATCCAGCCCACACGGGTCATAAGTCTTAGGCAATGCTAACCTAACCTAGACTAAGGACATCATGCTTACGGTTAAGGATGAACAAGGCATGCAACACATAGCATACAAGCATACAATAACATTTAGCACATAAGCATGCAATTCTACTAAACCGGTTAACATGATACTACACCCGAATATGGCCAATCGATCATAACATAAGGTATCTAATCAAAGTAAGGTAGGAAACTGGTACCCACCCCCAATTCACTCTAATCGACATGCTTTTACACAATTAAGCTCAATCTAAAATAAAGGAAGTTGTAGCCTACCTTAAGGCTGACCGTGCGCGCTCCAAATCACTTTACCGAAGCTTGTCCTTCCCGAACGACCCTTGAACGATGTCACTCTATCAAATATAGGATAACAACGTTAGTACGGTCGTTTAGACACCAAAATCACAACAAACGGAGACAGGTCAATTTTGTAGTCACAACGGAAATCGTGGGACCCGTACCGAACTGTCTGAAATTGACTCCCTCAAGAGACCCTAAACAGCACCCTGAACTTGTGTTCCAAAATGGAACACAATTCAAGGCTCAAAACACAACAAAAACCAATAAGCAAGAAAACCACAGTTTAATCAACTTAAAAGAAAACAGCAGCAGTCTAAACTTGGAATTAATGAGAATCGAAAGGTTCTCAGCACTCCTTGAACACTCTACGAGCTAGCCACGATAATTCCCAACATGTGGGACTTCGAATCACCCAAAACCGAGCTAAAATGAGTTAGATACGACCAAAACAAGAATGCCAAAAACAAAGGCTCGAAAAAGGGTACAACAGTCAGGTTAATCATGAAATTACCTCGAACTACGTGCACTCGACAAGTTCCGAACACTCTACATCGAAGCCACCGAGAACACGAAGCTCCCGCACTTCAAATCACCTAAATCGGTTGAGAGATGAGAGAGAGATAAGGGTTTTAAGTTTGGAAAGTTGGTTGATATATCTCCATTTATAGAAGATATTTCTGCAATTTTTTTCCAAAACATAAAAATTCCGACGGGGTGCTCCGAACTCGTTCAGAACCCCGTTCACGCAAACGAGATATGCAGCTATACCAAATTCAATGTTTAGGACTCAACGGCGCAGTCGAAATTTCCATACGAGGCCATTTTGACAAATAGTGGATCCCACACTCAAATGTCATTTTAAGTCAAAAACCACAAAAGGGCTCGAAAAAATATCAAAAACCTCGGGACATAAAAGAAGGGTCAAACTTAGGCTTAAACTTAATGTTAAAACGCATAATCGCACTGACTCACACTGAAAACCTCGGGAGTCATGCCGACCATGCTACTAGCCTAAAATGACCCTTTCGGAGCTGATGAAATCGTCAGAATTGGAATCTGATGTCATCTTCTTGAACTTTTGATCGAAAATGATCGTTCAAGGTTCATAAGCTCTAAAAACACTAAAACTCGCACAAAAGCCAAACGAACGACCAGGTGACCGAACTGTTAGTCCCAACAAGTCATAAATGACTTGGGGTTGCTACAGGAACGCTCTAAATGACACACAGAAGGCAAAACACAGAAATGACCAGAAGGGTCATTACAATATCCACTACTAAAAAGGACTTTCATCCGCGAAAGTAATGGTCAAGAAGTACCTGAAGGCTCAAACAACCCGAGAAATTGCTCTTGTATCTTATGCTCGGTCTCCTAGGTAGCCTCCTCGACTGGACGATGCCTCCAATGTACCTTAACAACAGGAATGACTCTCGTGCACAATCTCCTCACATCTCTGGCTAGAATGGCAACTGGCTCCTCTACAAATGTCAAACGATCATCCAACTCGACTGCATTATACTAGAGCACATGGGACTCATCAGGAACATACCGCCGCAACATCGAGACATGGAAAACCGGGTGGATGACTGAAAATACTGGAGGTAGGGCCAACTCATAAGCAACCTCCCCAACTGTCCGGAGTATCTCAAAAGGCCCAATGTACCTGGGGCTAAGCTTGCCCCGCCTCCCAAACCTCATCACGCCCTTCATGGACGACATATGGAGGAATACCCGATCACCAACAGAGAATCTGAAAGGTCGATGCATCCGATCCGCATAACTCTGGTGCCGATTTTGAGCCGTCCTGAGTCTATCTTGAATCACTCTCACCTAGTCCAAAGCCTCATGAATCAAATTTGTACCCCCGCGGCCTAGGCTCTGTAGACTCAAACCCACCCACAGGAGAGCGATAACACCTACCATACAATGCCTCGAACGGGGCCATATGAATGCTAGAATGGTAGCTGTTGTTATACGCAAACTCCGCCAAAGGCAAGAACTGCTCCCAATGACCACCAAACTCCAACACACAAGCCCACAACATGTCCTCAAAGACCTGAATAGTACGCTCCGACTGCCCAACTCATCCTGAAAGGTCAACCCGAGTGCCCAACTCATCTTGAAAGGTCCTCCAAAAGCTAGACGTGAACTGAGAACCTCGATTTGATAAAATAGAAACTGGCACCCCATGAAGTCGAACCACCTCCCGAATGTAGATACGAGCCAACCTCTCGGTGCTAAATGAAGACTAAACATGAAGGAAATGTGCTGACTTGGTCAATCAATCAACAATGACCCAAATGCTATCAACACCTCTAGAAGTCCGCGGTAGGCCAGCCACAAAATCCATAGTAATGCGATCCCACTTCCACTCCGAAATGGGTAATCTCTGAAACTCACCACCAGGCCTCAAATGCTCGGCCTTTACCTGCTGGCAGCACAAGCAACGGGAAACAAAGTCACTAATATCTCTCTTCATGCCACTCCACCAATAATGCTGCCTCAAATCACGATACATCTTCGTTGTGCCCGGATGGATAGAATATCTAGACTTATGACCCTCAGAAAGTATCAACTGTATCAAATCCCCAACTCTCGAAACACAGATGCGGTCGGTGAATCTCAACACTCCATCAGGATCTAAGGTAGCCTGACCACCAACACCCGCTAATACTCAATCTCTAAGGGCCACCAAGGCCTCATCCTCAAACTGACAACCATGGATCCTATCAAGCAAAGAAGACTGAACTCCTATATAGGCCAAAACGCGTCTAGAATCTGAGATATCAAACCGAACCATGCTATTAGCTAAGAACTGAATGTCCAAAGCCAAGGGTCACTCCTCAACATATAAGAAGGCTAGACTACCTATTCTCACCGCCTTCCGGCTCAAGGCGTCCGCTACCACATTCGCCTTGCCTGGATGATAGAGAATAGAGAGGTCGTAGTCCTTCAGGAGCTTAATCCAGCGACGCTGCAACGAATTAAGGTCCCTCTGGCTCATGATGTACTGAAGACTCCTATGATCGGTATAGATCTCACCTTGAACTCCATACAAGTAGTGCCTCCAAATCTTAAGCGCGAAAACTACTGCTGCCAACTCCAAGTCATGAGTGGGGTAGTTGCGCTTATGGACCTTAAGTTGCCTCAACGCATAAGCAATAGCTTGGCCCTGCTGCTTCAATACACAACCCAAACCAACGCCGGATGCGTCACAATAAATCGTGAAGCCCTCGCCCTCAACTGGAAGAGTCAATATATGAGCGGTGGTCAATAACTCCTTGAGCCTCAAAAAGCTCGCATCAGACTCCTCTGACCAAATAAAGGGAACATAAACACGAGTCAACTGGGTCAGAGGTGCTACCAAGATAGAGAAACCCTCCACAAATCATCTGTAGTAGCTTGCTAGTCCGATAAAGCTCCGAATATCAGTAACTGAGGTGGGCCTAGCCCAATCACGAATAGCCTCAATCTTCACCGGATCTACCATAATGCCCTTCTTGGATACAACGTGCCCCAAGAACGCTACATAGTCTAACCAAAACTGGCACTTTGAGAACTTGGCATAAAGCCGCTGATCTCTCAAAGTCTGGAGCACAACTCTCAAATGCTGCTCATGATCGCCTCTACTCCGTGAGTATATCAAAATTTCATCAATGAAGACTATGACGAAGGAATCAAGATAAGGCCTGAACACGCGCGTCATCAAGTCCATAAAGGCAGTAGGGGCGTTAGTTAACCCAAATGACATCACCAAGAACTCATCATGGCCATAACGGGTCCTAAATGCAGTCTTAGGGATGTCCGCTGCCCTAATCCTCAACTGGTGGTAACCGAACCTCAAATCAATCTTAGAGAACACTGAAGCTCCTTGTAGCTGGTCAAATAAGTCATCAATCCTAGGCAGAGGTTATCGATTCTTCACTGTCACCTTATTCAACTGCCTATAGTCAATCCACATACGCACCGTACCGTCCTTCTTCTTAACAAAAAGAACAGGAGCGCCCCAAGGTGATACACTAGGTTTGATAACTCCCTTACCCAAGAGATCCTGAAGCTGAACACTGATCTCTTTGAGCTTTGCAGGAGCCATTTGATATGGCAGAATAGAAATAGGCCGAGTACCCGGCTCAAGCTCAATCGGAAAATCATTATCACACTCTGGGGTAGGCCAGGTAGGTCGGTAGGAAACACCTCTAAGAAGTCACGAACAACAAGAACTGAATCAACCGGAGGGATCTCCCAACTCACATCACGCACATAGGCCAAATATGATAAACATCCACTAGCCACTAACCTCCTAGCCCAAATAAAAGAGATAACCCTAACTGGTATGCTACCACGAGATCCCTGCCACACCACCGGAGGAATACCAGGAATGGCTAAGGTAACAGTCTTAGAGAAGCAATCTAAAATAGCGTGATAAAGGGATAACCAGTCCATGCCCAGAATCACATTGAAATCAACCATGTCAAACAATATAAGGTCAGCCCGGGTGTCATGCCCCTGGATAGTAAGTAAGCAAGATCGAAATACCTGATCCACTACTAAAGACTCACCCACGGGGGTCGAAACACGCAACGACGCTACCAGAGGCTCAGACATCATACTCAAGTGAGAGGCATGGTAAACAGAAACATACGAAAAAGTAGAGCCTGGATCAAATAAAACCAAGGCGGCTGCTGGTACAAAAAATCATACCTGTGATCACATCGTCTGATGCCTTAGCCTCCGCCCTCGCTGGAGCTGCATAGAAATGACTATGTCTGCCTCTACCCTAACCATCAAACCTACCACCCAACCTGCCTCCTCGGGGACCGCCTCGAATACCCTGATGACCACTTCTACGATCCTGACCCTGACCACGGCTTCTAGTTGTAGGTGCTGGTAAAGCTGGGGAAGCTGCCTGAGGAGCGAAAGCAATCCGACTATGCTGAGGGCAGTCCTTGGCCCAATGTCCCATCTCACCACACTCATAGCAACCCTATCGAGGGCGACTCCCAGAAGAATGACCACCATGGCCTGGAGAACCCGACTGAAACACCTCACAACCCTAACTCGAACTGGCCTCGCTCCGACCACCATCTGATGCCTGAAGAGAGGCCCGTGTAGGTCTGCTAGACTGACCATGTCGAAACTGTCGCCCAGTCCTGTCATGATAATCCCTAGATCTAGGGCGGGAGTCACTATAGCTGCCCTCATGCCTAGCCCTCTTCTCGCTGCCCCCTTGGGCCTCATGACGAAGATGCTCCATAGTATTGGCATGGCCAACTACGTGTAAAAAAGATGACCTGCAGAAACTAAGGAATGGGTCTCAAGTCGAAGCTGCAATCTCAACCCACGAACAAAGCACCTAACTCTCTCCTCCTCTATAGGTAATATTATTTCGGCATGACGTGAAAGCTCATGGAACCTAGTCTCGTACTTTGCCACCGACATGGAGCCCTGCTCCAACCTGCAGAACTGATCCTTGAGGTGGTCTCTGACGCTACGAGGGATAAACTTGGCCAAGAAGGCCTCAGAAAACTCATCCATGATACCGGTGGAGATCTAACTGGTCTGGTCTGAATAAATGTGCGCCATCACTGCCTGGCTAGGTCATCTAGCTGGTAGGCAATGAAGTCGGCCCCTTTAGACTCCACTAGACCCAAAGTGTGAAGCCTCTCACGACAAGTAGTAAGAAACTCATGGGCATCCTCACCCACAACCCCATAAAACCTCAGTGGTGTCAACCTGAGAAACACACCAAGCATCTTCTGGTCCTCGAGCGGCATAGGTCTATCCGCTGCCAAGGGTTGTACTCCCTCAGGTGGTACCTGGACCTGAGGTGCCCTTACTATAGGTTGATCCTGCAGTACTGGTGCTAGTGTAGCTGGGGCGGGTGGCTGATGCATACCCAAGAGCTGAGCAATAGCGGCCTGGATATCTGAGGTCAGAATTGGTCCGGGTAGCGGTTGGGCTGGCCCCGGCCCCACCGGCTGATCTGGTATACCAGATGCTGGAGGGTCTTCTACTGGCTCTCGATCCTCCTCTCTCTCCTGGGCTGGTGCTGCGGCCCTCTCTCGACCTCGGGGTCGGCGTCTACCCCAAGTTGGGGCTCTGTCTGCAAGCCCGAATGCATCACCCCCGGCTGCGCCACCTCCTGAGCGAGCCATCCTGCAAAAGAGTGAAACAAGTGAGATTTCAAGGAACCAATAAGACACACATTGCACGAAAGTGAAACAAAAGAGGAAATCTTCCTAAAGACATCATATAGCCTCTCGAAGATAAGTTACCGACGTCTCTGCACCGATCCACAGGACTCTACGAGACGTTAACTTTGTACAAGTGAGACCGATGAACCTGGGGCTCTGATACCAACTTGTCACGTCCCAATTTCTCGAATCATGATGGCACATACTATACCCTACCAGTAGGTTACCCAACCCGAAACCTAGAACATCAAGCAATGAGTGTAAGGGTAGAAACTAGCGGAAATAATAAACTAAACAAGGACAACAAGGCGGAAGCAAACCAAACTAAATATATATAGAAACCTCTCCCAGAACCTGGAAGTCACTAGTACAGAGCTATCTAATAAAGAGTACAAGTCCCAAAAGTGGACCACAACAAAGCATGTCTCAAAAGCAACAAGACTAGCTAAACCAAAAAAAGGAGGCAGAACAAACCAAAACGCCAAGTGCTCGCCCTCGTCTCGGAGTCACAACTGCAAAAGAAGGCGGGACCTACTCACCGCTGATAACTGGTACTGGAACTTGCATCACGAAATAGATGTAGAGCGTAGCATGAGTACTAACACAACACGTACTCAGTAGGCATCATAGGCCGACTGTGCAAAAAGGGTAAAAACAATATGAAAGGATAGAATCTAGACACAGAAAGGTCAAAGCGAATACGAAAAGAAAGCACATGAGCATACCAGAAATAAACTAAGTACAACTAAACGAAACCTAACTGGACCCCCATAAGCCTAGAAGGTACACTCGTGCGCAAGTTCAAATAAAACCTGAACGGACCCCCACAAGCCCGATAGGTAGACAGAAAAGCTAAGTCTACTGAGAAAGAAGAAAATCGGGCTCCCAGCCCAAAGTAACTAAGATAATCCATCAGACTCCACCCAACCAGCAGTGCGCTCCCAGCACAGCTAGAAAGAGTGACCCCTGGGGGCACCCAACCAAACAATCTACTCCCAGCCAAGCTACAAAGAGGGACCCGTGAGTGAGGTAGATATCGCGAGTCGTCCTACCATGCAGTCAGCTCCTAGCCCAGCTAGAAAGAACGATCCGGGGACACCCAGCCAGCAGCACACTCCCAGCCCAGCTAGAAAGAAAGGCACGGGGGTGATCGTCGATATCACGAAGTCTACCCAGCCAGCGATACGCTCCCAGCCCAACTAGAAAGAACAACCCCGGGGGTGATAGTATCTCCAATAGGTTCCAATCCAACAACAACCACTGTGGAACACCATCCGCTCTAAGAATCACATAAAAGGCTCCAAGCCTATACTATCTCAATCCCGCGCCTCTAGTGATGCACTGAACCTTCAAAAATGCGTCGGAACCGCAGAATAAGAGGGAGAAGATACATAAATACAACAAGCAGCGATAACGCCTAATCTAAGGCTCAAACTATCAGACTCAAGTTTGCTACTCCAGTCTACAAGGAGCTAAGTCATTCGAACGACGTCGACAGAAAGTCAAGGCTATCCAGCCTACACGGGTCATAAGTCTAAGACAATTCTATCCTAACCTAGACTAAGGACATCATGCTTACGGTGAAGGATGAACAAGGCATGCAACACATAGCATACAAGCATACAATAGCATTTAGCACATAAGCATGCAACTCTACTAAACCGGTTAACATGATACTATACCCGAATATGGCCAATCGATCCTAACATGAGGCATCTAATCAAAGTAAGATAGGAAACTGGTACCCACCCACAATTCACTCTAATCGACATGCTTTTACACAATTAAGTTCAATCTAACAGAAAGGAAGTCGTAGCCTACCTTAAGGCTAACCGCGCGTGCTCCAAATCACTTTATCAGAGCTTGTCCTTCCTAAACGACCCTTGAACGTTGTCACTTTATCAAATATAGGATCACAATGCTAGTACGGTCGTTTAGACACCAAAATCACAACAAACGGAGATGAGTCAATTTTGGAGTCACAATGGAAATCGTGGGACCCGCCCCGAACTGTCTGAATTTGACTCTGTCAAGAGACCCTAAATAGCACCCCAAACTTGTGTTCCAAAATGGAACATAATTCAAGGCTCAAAATACTGCAAAAACTAACAAGCAAGAATGCCAAAAACAAAATAATGCCACACTTTAATCAACTTAAAAGAAAACAGCAGCCGTCTAAACTCGGAATTAACTAGAATTGAAAAGTTCCCAGTACTCCTTGAACACTCTACGAGGTAGCCACTATAATTCCCAACATGTGGAACTTCAAATCACCCAAAACCGAGCTAAAATGAGTGAGATATGACCAAAACAAGAATGCCAAGAACAAAGGCTCAAAAAAGAGTACAGTAGTCAAGTTAATCACGAAATTATCTCGAACTACGTGCATTCGACAACTTCCGAACACACTACAGTGAAGCAACCGAGAATACGAAGTTGCCGTACTTCGAATCACCTAAATCGGTTGAGAGATGAGAGAAAGATGAGGGTTTCAAGTTTGGAAAAGTTGGCTGATATATCTGCATTTATAGCAGATATTTCTGTAATTTTTTTCCAAAACATAAAAACTCCGATGGGGTGCTTCGAACTCGTTCGAAACCCCGTGCACGCAAACGAGATATGCAATCATACCATATTCGATATTTCGAACTCAATGGTGTAGTTGAAATTTCCATACGAGGTCATCTTGACCAAATTTTGGTCCCACACCCAAATGTCATTTTAAGTCAAAACCACAAAAGGGCTCGAAAAAATATTAAAAGCCTCGGGACACAAAAGAAGGGTCAATTTAGACCAAACTCGACATTCCGGAGCTAACTGCACTAACAGAATTCTCATCCTAGCACGTTTACTCAGAATGTTAACTAAAGTCAAACTTAGGCTTAAACTTAAAGTTAAAACGCCTAATCGCACCCACTCACACTGATAACCTCGGGAGTCATGCCGACCATGCTACTAGCCTAAAATGACCCTTCCGGAGCTGATGGAATTGTCATAATTGGATTCTGATGTCATATTCTTGAACTTTTGATCGAAAATGATCGTTCAAGGTTCATAAACTCAAAAAACACTAAAACTCGCACAAAAGCCAACCGAACGACCAGGTGACCGAACTGTCAGTCCCAGGAAGTCATAAATGACTTGGGGTCACTACAGGAATGCTCTAAACGACACACAGAAGGCAAAACACAGAAATGACCAGAAGAGTCATTACAATTTATGTGAAAAACCTTCACGATAATCAGGAAAACGTTCAAATATGATTTTGAGTTTACCAAAAGTAAAAACCCTAAGTATAGCATGAAATTTGCCTAAAGAGGGTTGGGGTAGCCCCATATAACCTGCAAGTAATCATCTCCTCTATTCAACATATTTGTATCACGTAACTCTTCTTCGTTAAACATATCAACCGTTGATTTTACTTTTCCTGTTTTTCACAAACAAAATAATGCCCCATAAATTTTTGAATATTTTTTGTGCTTGCAAATAATAGAGAGAAAGTAGTAGTGGCTGAAGATATGTTTAATAAAGAAGTATTGCCTGATGTAAGTGTGTTTAAAAGATGAGATGATTGCTGAGATGTTATGTGTACCAATCTCGTTATGGCAATTTTGATGCTAAACTTAGGGTTTTTACTTCTGGTGAACTCGAAGCTTTTTGTGAATATTTACCTAACATATTCAACATTACACTTACCTTGTTTAGGTAGAAAAACTATTCCTCATATATCCTATGCTTGAGTAAGCATGTCAAAGATAGATGAAATCTAATTTTCTTTTGAAAAGTACAAAAATAAAATTCCATTATAAGCACACGATCGAATCAACAACATAAATTTAACACAGACATATAAATGAAGACACAAAAAATGAAATACTTTAAATTGACGAATATACTCTATTTATGTTAAAAACCTTCACGGTAATCAGGTAAAGGTTCACATATGATTTTGAGTTCATCAAAAGTAAAAACCCTATAGCACCAAATTTGCCTAAAGAGGATTGGTGTAGCCCTATATAACCTGCAAGTAATCATCTCCTCTATTCAACATACTTGTATCACGTAACTCTTCTTCGTTAAACATATCAACCATTGACTTTACTAGTCCTCTTATTCGCAAACACAACAAAGCCCCATAATTTTTTTGAATATTTTTTGTGATTGCAAATAACAAAGAGAAAGTAATAGTGGTTGAATATATGTTTAATGTAGAAGAGTTTCCTGATGTAATTGTGTTTAAGAGATGAGATGATTGCTTTGAAGTTATATGTACCAATCTCGTTTTGGCAATTTTCATGCTAAACTTGGGATTTTTACTTTTGGTGAACTCAAAACTTTTTGTGAATATTTACTCAACATTACACTTAACATGTTTAGGTAGAAAAACAATTCCCAATATATCCTATGCTTGAGTAAGCATGGCAAAAATAAATGAAATCTTATTTTCTTTTGGAAAGTACAAAAATAAAATTCCATTGTAAGCACATGATCGAATCAACATCATAAATTTAACACAAACATATAAATGAAGGCACAAAAAATGAAATAATTTAAATTGACGAATATACTCTATTTATGTTAAAAAAAATTCACTTAAAAACCCCAAGTATAGCACAAAATTTGCCTAAAGAGGATTGGTAGCCCCATATAACCTGGAAGTAATCATCTCCTCTATTCAACATATTTGTATCACGCAACTCTTCTTTGTTAAACATATCAACCATTGACTTTACTTTTCCTGTTATACGCAAACACAATAAAGCCCCATAAACTTTTTGAATATTTTTTGTGCTTGCAAATAACAAAGAGAAAGTAATAGTGGTAGAAGATATGTTTAATGAAGAAGATTTGTCTGATGTAAGTGTGTTTAAGAGATGATGAGATGATTGCTTGGAGGTTATACGTACCAATCTTGTTTTGACAATTTTGATGCTAAACTTAGGGTTTTTACTTCTAGTGAATTCAAAACTTTATGTGAAAATTTACCCAACATATTCAACATTACACTTACCTTGTTTAGGTAGAAAAAATATTCCTGATATATCCTATGCTTGCGTAAGCATGTCAAAAATAGATGAAATATTATTTTCTTTTGGAAAGTTCAAAAATAAAATTCCATTATAAGCACACGATTGAATCAACAACGTAAATTTACCACAAACATATAAATGAAGGCACAAAAAATGAAATAATTTAAATTGACGAATGTACTCTATTTATGTTAAAAATCTTCACGATAACGAGGTAAATGTTCACATATGATTTTGAGTTCACCAAATGTAAAAACTCTAAGTATAGCACCAAATTTGCCTAAAGAGGATTGGTGTAGCCCCATATAACCTGCAAGTAATCATCTCCTCTATTCAGCATATTTGTATCACGACTTGTATCACGTAACTCTTCTTCGTTAAATATATCAACCGTTGACTTTACTTTTCCTGTTATTCGCAAACACAACAAAGCCCTAGAATTTTTTTGAATATTTTTTGTGCTTGGAAATAAGAGAGAGACAGTAATATAACATATAATTTGTATGTAGAAAAAATAAAAATACTAATATTATAAATTTTGGCTAATGATTTAGAGAAATATTAACTTGTGACTAATTTAATAAGTAAGAAACTGAAATAGGATGATGACAATCGATTATTCACAAAAAGGTGATAATACAATTTTACATACAATTTTAGTAGTAATCATAGAATTATGACATTACGATAACAAAAGCAATGATAAATAGTCGTTGTAGTAAGAATAGTATATGAAGAAAAATAATTGGCTACATTATTAATTTAGAAGCTCGAAAACAATAAATTAGAAGAAATGAGGGTCAAAATTAGATGTCAACAGCTTGTCCCTCTTTGACCAGAAACGATGTAAGAGTATTTAGGCAAAGAAGTTGACGTCATAGCCAATTTTGTCTCGACCAACACTGCTTTATGAAAAATATGGGAAAATTTTGATGCGAAAATTCATATATGTCCCAAACTATGGGAAATAGGTTGAGTAATGTTCGAGAGTAGATCCTTGACCATTGTTGGTGAACTTGATTCTCTAACAAATTACCCAGTCCACTGCTTAGAAATAGTTCTACGTCGTGCTAAGGCCCCTGTAAAACTTAAACTTGATAAGACAATTAGTAAATAAGTATTAAATATAAAGCGACATATAATAAACTCATGAAAATGAAGCCTCCCGGGCGTGAATTTATGAAAATGCGGCCTTGCAAGCCGAAATGATTTAATGAGATGAAATCTTTAGCAAAACTCATGGAAACGGGGTTTAAGGCCGATGATTCATGAAAATGGTGCTTTTTAGCGATGATTAATAAAATGAGGCCTTAACCCTAATAATTTACGATGATGAGGCTTTTAGCCAAATGATTTGTAAAGATGGGACTTTTTAAGCTGATGATTCATGAAAATGAAGTCTTTGAAGGCAATGCATTCCTGCAAGACATTTGTACAACATATTGGCAAGTGTTTGTGCAGTCAACTTAAAGTAATTGTGTTATGAATTTAAATCATTTGTGCAATGCATTTAGAGAGTAATTTAAAGCCATGTAGAATGCTCTTTAAATACATGAGAGCATTTGTGCAATGCATTTGACAAGATATATTGTGCAAAACATCTGAAAGCATTTATGCGGTGCATTTTAAAACATCTAGAAACATTTGTTCAGTGCGTTTGAAAATATCTTAAAGCATTTGTGTCGTGCATTTGAAAATATTTGAAAGCACTGGTGCCATGCATTTTGAAATATCTTAAAGTATTTGTGCAGTGCGTTTGGAAATATTTGAAAGCATTTGTGCGGTGCATTTGAAAATATCTCGAAGCATTTGTCCAGTGCGCTTGAAAAATATTTGAAAGCATTTATGCAATGCATTTAAAGGTATTTATGCAGAGCAAAACCGTATGCAATGCGTTTAAATAATATTAGTGTATCAACACATTTTGAAACCTTTATAATGCCTTACTTATAAGTTTTCGAATCATAAATTTATAAGTAAGTAATTCAAACCACTAGGTCATATAGTCTTTTCGATTCTATAGACGTTATTGACTTCTCAGCTTCTGCTAATTTTGACAAACCTGCACTCAAAGAAAAATTATAAGTTTTGGGGGAGGTTGATTCGCGTTGACTTTGAAGGTCTGACTCTTCATACTTCTTTCTTCCAGCTTTGCTTGGACTTGTAACTTTTGTCTATTCTAAATATTGGTTAATGATTAACAAAGGAAATAAATAACAAGAAAACATTTGATTGAAAATCATATTTAAAAATAAGATAAAATTATATACATATATATAGTAATAAAGAATTTCTGTCGAACTTCAAATTGTGACATGTCGTGAACAAAGCAAATGTCCTTTATCTGAAGACTTTCTTCTGTTGGATGATTTGATTGACCATATACTCTTCAAATCTCTTGCTATCAACTTGCAATGACTCCCTTAAACACTGTCCCAGTTTTTGGCGAAAGAGATATATTGTTCTTTGGTCACGATGATACCAAACCTTCTATAAGTTGCCTACTATTTCAACAAGGGCATCAATCCAAACGTAACCTATGGATACATTTGAAATAAAGAGGCCGAACCCTCCCCGGGTTGCCTACGCATCCAAAAGGAATCAGGCCATACGTAGTTCGTTACATACACAACAAAGGGAGGATTGAAAATTTTCTAATAAAGTGACTGAAGCCAATATAGGCCGCCTACATATCCCACCAAGGGTATCAGGCCAAGCGTAGTTCATATTACATAGAAAGGAAATTTTGCAAAACGTACTAAAAACCAAATCTGATGTGGATTTCCTACGTATCCCGCCATGGGAATCAGGTCAAGACGTAGTTCCAATACATGACAAAAGATTACATGAAAATGAAATAGAAACTTCTAGATGTAGTATCTCTTAACCGTATCTGCGTTGATGGCTTTCGACAATATCTTACCATCCATTTCTATTTAAATCAAAGCTCTTCCAGTCAGTACTCGGTAAACCATGTAAGGTCCTTGCCAATCAGGTGCAAACTTCCCCTTAGCTTCATCTTGGTGCAGAAATATTTGCTTCAATACCAATTGTCCCGATTCAAACTGTCTCAATCTTACTTTCTTGTTGAAAGCTTTGGCAATCTTGTGTTGATAAAGCTGCCCGCGACAAACTGCATTCATTCTCTTTTCACAATGAGCATCAACTGTTCATGCCAGGTTTGCGTCCACTTAGCATCAATTAACTCAGCTTCATGAATAATCCTCAGAGATGGTATCTCAACTTCCATGGTAACATTGCTTCTGTTCCATAAACCAAAAGATAAGGCATTGCCCCAGTCGAAGTCCTGATTGTGGTGTGGTAGCCAAGAAGGGCAAATGGCAAGTTCTCATGCCAATGCTTGTAGTTGTCAATCATTTTCCGCAATATCCTCTTGATATTTTTGTTGGCTGCCTCAACTGCTCCATTGATCTGAGGTCGATAAGGAGTGGAAATATGGTGAATGATTTTGAACTTCTCACACATCTCATGCATCAAGCCGCTATTAAGATTAGCTCCATTATCTGTAATAATTGACTCAGGGATTCCAAATCTACAAATTATGTTATTGCGGAAAAAATCCATTACCACCTTCTTTGTCACAGACTTGTATGAAGATGCTTCTACCCACTTTGTGAAGTAATCAATAGCTACCAGAATGAACCTATCTCCATTTGAGGCGGCTGGCTCAATAGGGCCAATGACATCCTTGACCTAAGTTGCAAACTGTAACTCTCGCAATTTGAAAAAACTAGGAAGAAGCTTATAATTGGAAATAGTCATTTTTGGAAAGAATTAAAATCTGGAAATTTGTTTAAGTTAGGAAAAATGGAGTTTTGGTCAAATTCAAACGGCAATAATTCCTAGCTCAGGATGATTTAGGTGTACTTCCAGATATGGTTGCAAAGCTCTTGGAAGAATCTTTCCAACGCCGCCAAGTTTGCGCAAATACGAGTTCGTATGAGTGAGTTATTCCCTTTGGAAATTGGGCTGTTGGAATAAGGAAAGTCCAATCCGGATTTTTAAAGGGTAGTTTGGTCTTTTCCTTAAACTTTTATTTAATTCGTTTTTGGGTAATTAATTAGAGGTCTAAGCTGAATTAGATCAGTTTACACTTTTACCAAAGGAGTTAGGGTTTGGAGAGGAAAGAAAAGAAGAGGAGAGAGGAGAAGAGGAAGCAAGAACGTTCAGGATTCGTCGATTTCTTGGAGCTTTGCTTGTGGATTTCATTGGAGGATCCCTACAAGGTATGTGAGGTCACATAGCGTTGGGTTCTTTCATCCACACGCCAATCATGATTTATTCAGCGTAATTTCATTCTGAAATTTATGGATTTAAGTTCTTGATGAGTTCTTGATAAGTGTTCTTGAAGTTTCATTAAGTTTTGAAGTAAGATTCTGCTTGGGTCAACTTTAAACAACCATATCTCTTAGAATATTAAGAGTTAAGTGAGCCATAACCTATCCAATTAAAGGTAATTTAATCTAATTTCCAACCCCACCATTTTCACGTCAATCCAATATCTGAGTAAAAAGTTATGACTATTTTAGTAACCTATACAGTGCTGTTACGAATTAGCCGACGGGAAAATATTGAAAATAATCGTTTTTGTCTTTTTACCTCCAAGAAAACCATCAACGAATTTATTGACTAATAAAAAGCTCAAACCAATCATATTTTCATCTTCACTAATGAAAATCATAATTCTTGGCCATAGAGATTTCAAGAAACTAATTCAAAAATCTCAAAAAAGGTTTTCTTGATTGTTTACTTTCAAGCTAGGGTTTCAAGGCTTCTAATCAAGTTCTTCTTCAACATTCTTAAAGATTCTTCAAGAATCTTGTTCTTTTAGATATGTAAGACTATCATAGTGTTGGACTAGTTCATCCTCACGCCCTACATCTACTTTCAGATCAGTAAAAGAGTAATCTAGGATACTTTCCCTAGATTTGAGTATTCTTGAGATAAGTTGATTTTGAGTTCTTGAATTCATGTTACTTTTAAAAGTTCTATTCATAATTATCGAATAGCTATATTGTTATTGAGATCCTCCATAAACATGAGATCATGAACCTTGATTCCATAAATTCAAATTCAAGGAAAGTCAAGAGCCAAGTCTAGGAAGTTCTTAGAGTCTTTTCAAAAATTCTTTTGCAAAATGCTTTTAACTTTGTTTTAAGACTTAAAGCTTTGAGTTCAGTAAAGAGTAAAGAGTAAAGTTTGAAGTCCTTTTCTTCAAAAGTATATGGGGACAAAGTATTCCCAAAGAGTTTATAAATGTTTTCACATTTAAATAAGAACGGAAACTGAGATTTTCGAAGAGCTTTCGTGCTAGTTTTCAGAAAAGAGTATTCGCTTTCTAAATGAAGCAAGAGAGGAAACTGAGATTTTCAAGGTAGCTTTTGAGCTAAGTTTTTGAGCAATTATCTCAAATAAGCAGAAAGAAGTATGTTTTTAAAACATAAAGAGCTAGTATATTTTGGGAGTAGTATTGGGCACCTATATGGGGGAGAGTTCAGATAACTCACAGCCCCCATAAACCATGTAGCCATCATGGGTAGAAAAGGGTCATACTTTTTAGATGAATCCTTTTCGCATAGACTAGTGGATCCACTTAGTGAGTTAGCTTCCTATATCACGGCAAGGTATATGATGGGCCTCGGCAGCGTGAGGTAAAATGATGTATCATCACTATAGTTCTTAAGTGATGGTTGTCGGTTAGAGAAACTCCCACAGCAGTAGTAGCATGGTACCTCAAGGGGTTCTGCTTATTGTGAATATGGGTATGGGACTTCATTCATGCATTGCACAAGTAGACTTTGAGAGGGAGCATGGTTTGTATTTTTATGATATTATAATTATGAATTGACAGCATGTTTTCAACAGTTTTTCTTTATATTGCACTTGTTTTAAA
>JAJOOE010009863.1:0-42874 GCA_036250405.1 Solanum raphanifolium | reverse complement strand
ATATATTATTTTACTACATATACGTAGTAAAGTGGTAATAGTAATATTTTTCTTTACTATTTAGTATTTTCTTTGTATTAAATTTATTTCTCTAATATCATTCTTTCTGTTGATTATAAATTTAAAAAATTGTATTATTTACTATTTAGTATTTTCTTTGTATTAAATTTATTTCTCTAATATTATTTTTTCTGTTGATTATAAATTTAAAATAATGTATAAATAATACTAGAAATGATAATTAACAATATAAATATTTAAAAGCTATGTAAAAGAAAATTCGATTGACTCTTGACACTCTATTGGTGCTACAAAAAAAATGAGTTAGATGTCAAACATATATTATTCGATATTGACGTAAAAAGTACTAAAAATCACAACAATTAACAATTTAAAAAAAATACATATAAAAAAATCACTTGACTTCAAAAAATCTATCAATGCCACATAAATTGAGACATGAGAAGTAACATATATTATTTGAAAATTATGTTAAGTAGATACTATAAATTACAAAAATTAACAATTTAATATGTTTAAAAAACATAAAAAGGTTAATTTTTGAAATCCTATATATGCCACATAAATTGAAACAAAGAGAGTAATAAAACAACTATAAATTACAATAATTAACAACTTAAAATATTTTTAAAATCATATAAAAATTTCGATAACTTCTCAAGTTACATGATATAACATAAATTAAGACACAAAAATTAACATATATTGGGCCTCGTGTAACAAAATATTGACTCTTGAAAAATCTACTGCTTGTTCATTACTAATGTTTAAAAATAGTATTAAAAATTATCGACACTCAAAATTCTATTAATGTCACATAAATTAGGATAGAAGAAATAACATTTATTATTTAAAGTTTATATAAAAAGTACTATAATTATTGTAATTATTGAATTCAAATATTGAAAAATCATATAAAAAATGATTAACTCTCTAAATTCTATTTTGCCACATACATTAAGATAAAACAAGAAACATATGTTATTTATAAAAATGATGTTAAAAGCACAATAGTACTATAAGTCACAATAATTAATAACTTAATTTTAAAAAAATAATATATACAACAATTAACTGCCTCTTCAAATTTCATTTGCATCACATTAATTGACCATTAATTCTGCATTTTTTTCCTTTTAATTTTGTCTTACATTTCTTTTTAGCCTGTTATATATTTGAAAATTACAGTAATAATACTTTAAATCACAATAATTAATAAGTTAAAATATTTAAAATTAATATAAAAAAATCATTTGACTTCCAAAGTTCTATGTGTGACACATAAAATGGGTTAGAGGAAATGACATATATTATTTGACAATGATGTAAAAAGTATATAAATCACAATAATTAATAACTTCAAAATTTAAAAGACATAAACAAAATTGGCTAACTTTTGAAATTATATCAATACCACATAAATTGGGACATGAGAAGTAAAAAAAATTATTTAAAAATTACGTAAAAGGTACTACAAATTACAATAATTAACAATTTAAAATATTTAAAAGACATAAAAATGATTAATCTTTGAAATTATATATATGCCACATAAATTGGGAGAACGAAATAGTATATATTACTTCAAAATCACTTAAAAAATTATAAATCACAGTAATTAATAACTTAAAATATTTTTAAAAATCATATAAAATTTTGAATAACTTCTCAAAGTTTCAACATGCCTGCTTGTAGCCAGGGGTAGTTTGACAATTTAAAGTTTTCTTTTTTTAAAATTTGTCTTTTATTTGTTTTTGGAATAACACTTTTGAAGTACTACTGATGAAGTTATTCAGGCTAATAGGTTTGTTGTTTCAGGTTTGGATGATGGATGATAGACACAAGTGATAAATGTATTCATTTTTCTAGGGGCAAAATGTAGACAAACACATTGTTTGTGCTCCTTTTATTTTGTGTGAATTTCAAAGTTAATTCTCACTTAGATGTATACAAATGGTGGTGATGGGGTTACTGGTTCTTACCTATGAAGTATGCTCATGAAGCTATGGTTGCAATAAATTTTATGGGAAGAGTTGGACACGTGTAATTTTGAAGATTGTTGCCTTATGTTAAAAAAAATGTCTATGCTTTTATATTCTTTGTGATTTTAGACATTTATTGTAGCAAAGAAACAAGGAACTAAAGTCAAGTCCTGACCGAATGATAACACCATTGCTGGTGCAAAATATTAGTATTACTTGGCCTAAAATGTTGGGCCCGTGCTTAGCATGGGCGACACTGAAATTGTTGTTTTGCCATTAATTATTTTGTTTTTGTTTACACAATTGTTAATGTATTAATGAAACAATTTACTATTTCACATGTATATATATATAATAATAATAGCTAGAGGCTTTACGAGGAATTTTTTTTTACATTTTATTGTAACTTTTTATATTTTCCATGTTTTCTATAACGAAAAACATATATATATGGAAATTTTTATATGTTTGCACGTTTTCTATAACCAAAAATAAAATATGGAAACTTTAGTTTTACCCAAAAAAGAAAAAGAAAAAAGTGTATTCCGTTATTGGATTATTATGATGGGCTGATGGCAATGAATTAACAAAAAAAAATAAAATTACGTATGAAATAGGATTTCTCTTTTTAATCATATAATTATAAAACTCCTTAATTATTAATACTTCTAATATTTTTTATTATTTATTTCCTCTTACCACTATTTTAGAATTCCTAGAGTAGTTCTTTTGTTTTGCCAAAAAATATGAATAATCCAACGTTTTTAATTGATTTACGGCAGTTTTTGGTTTCCTTTTTGTAGTAGACTTATTAATTGTATTTTCCCAATTTTGTCCCTAGTAAATAACTGAAAAACATACTTTTTTATAATTTTACAAAAAATATAAGAAGATTAAGGCGTAAATAAAAGAAAACGTAGAATAAAGTGTAATGGGAAAAAAGTTTGAAATATATCTGAACTTTGATCGAAATTGCTATAACAATACCAAACTTTGGAAATGACCTTTTACTCCTGAACTATTTAATATTGTATTTTAAAGGCATATATGTACCCACGTGGACATCATAGATATTGCATCATTATAAATAGTAACGTGTCCACGTGTGCACATATATACATTTAAAATACACTATTAAATAGTGCAGGGGTAAAAGGTCCTCCATAAAGTTTGATATCGTAACAACAATTTTGACCAAAGTTAAAATATTTTTCAGACCATTTTCCGAAGTGTAATTATAAATGTGCATATATTAAAAGTGCAAATTGCAAATTAATAAATTAAGGACCATGGGTGTCACCATCATTGACAACATTGAAAACTCCTTTTCATGCTAGTTCACATAAGGGGTCAAACAATATAAAATATTCATTTACATAAGGGAGTTAATATTAGAAATAATAAACACATATTTCATATTAATAATACTCTCTCTATCCTAATAATAACTAATACCCGTAAAATTAATATATGTATTATTAATATCTACATAATTTTATCTAGTTATCAAATGATCAAATATCTATCAAAATGTATTGGATAAACAGAAGAGGTTGACATGAAGAAGAAGAAATAATTCCTTATCTTCCTTGAACGCGTGGAATAATTAAAATTTAAATTTTTATAAAAAATGTTCTAAAAAAATATAATTTCACTGATAAAGTAAAATTTTCAACAAATTTAAACTCATATATCATTATAATTTGAATATCTTATTTGATCATTGAACAATCTTATCAAAAAGTTTGAATTCACATATTATTCATCATTGTGTCTTTCTTCTTTTTCACAAATTATTGGTAACAATAATATAGTTAAGAATAGTCCAAAAAGACAAAAACTTTTTGGTGCTCAAGATTTCGAAATTTCAAAAAGATTAAAAAAAGGACAAATTTCAACGTACACAAAAGGGGAAACCAACGCCACAAGTCTGTCTTACCAAACCAAAATTCATGGTCCACAGACCACAAGCTTTCCTTCCAACGGCTTTTTTTCGGAATTTCATAATTCTCTTTTTGAATGTCTTGAATTTTTTAGTTGGATGTTGGAATAGAATGCGAAAATAACAATTTCAAAACTATAGGCCTCGCTTTCGTAAATTACAATACCATCTTTAATATAAATTTGTAAAATAGAATTTGAAAAAATAAAGTTTACACAAATCTATCTCTATCTTAGAATTGAAAACGTTATTTTTGACAACCTCACATAAACTCCAATCATATTACCCAAAAATTTAAATATAATACTCCATCCGTATCAATTAAAATAGAATACTCTTTATTTTATAATTGATTAAAAAAATGATACTCTTCTTTATATTTAATAGTGCTAAATATTTAACTAAATATTTTTCAGTTTATCCTTAATAAGTAAGCTTTATAGTCACAATTATTATAATTTATTTTAGATTATAAATTCTTAAAGAATCATTTTAAATTTCGTATTTAATCAAATACTATCACATTTTCAAGACTTACGTGTGAATTATATTAGATTTGTTATTATTGATCGAATACCATTCCATAAATTAAGACAAAAAAGTAATATTTAGCCATTACTGTCATTACTCTCAATACTCCTCTGTTCATTTTATTTACCGTTAAAAAATAAGTGTTTTTCTTTAATTTATCTATTTTAGCAAATTAAAAGAGATTTATTACTTTTATTTCAATATTATCTTTATTATTAAAATTTTACATAAATATTTAATAGTCAAACTTAGATTTTCAAAATATAATTAATAAACTTAATTAAGTAGAATGAAATTCCTAAGTCCTAACAAACAATATTAACTTAAAGAGGAGTATCAATCAATACGAGCCAAGCAAAACGACACAAAAAAACTAAGATTAATCCACTTCTCAAATATGAATCTCAAAATAAACAAATAATCATTTTATATTTTAATAAACTATTTTCATAGAAATGCCACAATTTATTTAAGACCGGAAGTTTAACTGAAACAAAGGAAGTTAAATTAATAATTATTACTCTTAAATTTTAATTTGTTTGTTCTACTTTTCTTTAATATATTTTTAAAAAATATTTTTTTCCTTTTCAACAATTATTTAATTACAACTTTTCATGTTTACAACAAACTTATGAAAAACATATCTCTACATTTAATTATTTTAATGAATATCACAATTTTTTTAAAAAAAATACATATTAAATCAAAACAGGACAAATAATTTAATAACTAGAATTAACTAAAGTAGACAAAATCTGAAGAGTTTTCAGTTTCTCTTATTCGGAATAATTAATAAACCGTAACGCATTTTTTCATTAAAAACGACAGCGTTTTATCAGATTCTCATAACAAAACGGCGTCGTTTTTTTCCTTCTTCTTACATTTCTGAACCCCACTTCACAACGGCCAAAGCCAGCCTCAATCACAGAGCAAAATGATCTGTTCACACTTCAAAAAATCAGAACTTTTTTCAGACCAAATGTCAAATGTTTTCTACATTTGGATATAAAAAGTGTAAAAATTTGTGAATTTTTTTTTAGTTCATTTGAGTTGATGAACTATTAGGGTTCTTGGGTTTTGTTTTTCTTGGTTTTTGATCTGTTTGTTTTTCAGTTTTGTTGAAAAGAATTGTCCTTTATGCTATAAAGAAAGAACCCCAGAAAGAAAGTTTTGATTTTTATTTGTTTTGTTTTGATTTGGGGTTGAAATGAAACGAGCTAAGTTCGACTCTGTAATGTCAGTGAGTCGACTCAGATCGATTCAAGTTTTGATGGGTTTGTTGTTTGTGTATTTTTTCTTGGTTACTTTGGAAATACCTTTGATTTCTAAACTTGGGTTTGGTTTAGAATCGTATGAACTTATTTCTACACCGTTTGATAATAATTCCAAGTTTAGCAGGCTTAATAGTGAGTTGAGTGGTTCGAGTCAAGATTCAGTTTTTCCTTCAAGGGTTATGTCAAGGAGAGCTAAAATGGGGTTTTCATTACCTCATAGGAAGATGGTAGAGTTTAAGAGAATTTCAGGTTTGGTTTTTGATGAGAAGGTGTTTGATAGTTTTGATAAGGAAGAGTTTTCTGAGCTGCATAAGGTTGTTAGGGATGCTTTTGTAGCTGGGAAGAAACTGTTTCAGGATATCGAATCGGGGAAAGTTCAGGGGGAGGTAGTGAGTGGGACTCAGAATCGGACTGAGTCGTGTCCTGACTCGGTGTCTTTGTGGGGTAGTGAGTTTGTAGCTGGTGGGAAGATTATGGTGATACCTTGTGGAATGACTTTAGGGTCTCATATAACAGTGGTGGGGACGCCTCGATGGGCCCATGAAGAGAAGGATCCTAAAATTACATTGGTGAAGGATGATGATGAGATTGTGATGGTTTCACAGTTTATGATGGAGTTGCAAGGATTGAAGACAGTTGATGGTGAGGACCCTCCAAGAATACTGCATTTCAATCCGAGGTTGAAAGGGGATTGGAGTGGAAGGCCAGTGATCGAGCAGAATACGTGTTATAGGATGCAGTGGGGGTCTGCGATGAGGTGTGACGGTTGGAAATCCAAGCCTAGTGAGGACACTGGTGAGGAAATTATGTTGTTAATGCAATGCTTTTCCTTTTTGTATTCGTTAATTGTTTGGTCGTAATCGTTGTTGCACCTGTATTATGTATTGGTACGGGTAAGTTTCATATTAAGAGAAACTCTAGTTTTTTGCGAAATGCTAATTAGCCTTAAAGAGAAATTAATTTACTAGTTTTGGAATGAAATGAGTTATAGTGAACCACGAATTTTCCTTAAAAAAGAAATTATTAAACCAATATTGTAATGAAATGAGTCTTATTAGAATATAATGGTGTTGATATAGCTGACCCCACGTAGTTTGAGATTAAGTTGTAGTCAATCCGTATGCTGAGTGGTTGTTATTTACATGGCTGCCTCATGCTTGCACTTCTTCTTTAGGAAATGTTGGAATTATTAAGATTCTCATGTAGTTGTGTTGCTATTTTTGGTTGTTAAATGTCCAATTTTACAACTATATATATGGAAGGGAAGACTTTGAACTTCTCTGTGGCTGTCTGAGCTGAATTCTTACTAACCAGAAATTTTGCTAGATATTGTTATAGATGATTGAATCAGCTGTGTCTGATCAGTATAAAACTTGATCAAGATGAATTCGGAGCTTTTTAAAAAAAATAATTGTGGTGTCTGTTCCAGCTTGCACACGCCTCGACTAATTGAACGTTAATGATTGATTTCTCATGTATAGTATACTGTGTTGTTGCATGGTAATAGTTAAGATTCTCACTTAGTATTGTCCGTGTTTGTGATTTGCTATGGAATGAATGAAGTGGACGGACAGGTGAAATGTGAGAAGTGGATACGTGATGATGATGATCACTCTGAAGAATCAAAGGCCACATGGTGGTTGAAGAGACTGATTGGTGGGAGGACAAAGAAGGTTTCAATTGACTGGCCATACCCATTTGTAGAGAAGAAGTTGTTTGTGCTTACTGTTAGTGCTGGCTTAGAAGGTTATCACATCAATGTAGATGGGAGACATATTACTTCCTTTCCTTATCGCACTGTGAGTATTGTCTAAAATTACTTTATCTTAATGCCTTTTTGTGATGCATATCGGTTTAAACATTTTCTTATGGTTGATAGGGTTTTACTCTTGAGGATGCGACGGGTCTGTTTGTTAATGGGGATATTGACGTGCATTCTGTATTTGCTGCTTCATTACCTTCAACACATCCAAGTTTTGCTCCACAGAGGCATTTAGAAATGTTACCCAAGTGGCAAGCTCCGCCACTTCCAGATGAACCTGTAGAGCTTTTTATTGGCATCCTTTCTGCAGGGAATCATTTTTCTGAGAGAATGGCTGTGAGAAAATCTTGGATGCAGCATCCATCACTTAAGTCTTCAAATGTAGTAGCCCGTTTTTTTGTGGCAATGGTAAGACTTGGCTTAGATACAAGTGTCCATTGATGAAAGCAATATCTCATATTTGGAGCCTTGCATGTGCTTATAGTTGAATTGAAATGTTGCAGCATGGAAGAAAAGAGATAAATGTGGAGCTCATGAAAGAAGCAGATTTTTTTGGCGATATAGTTATAGTCCCATACATGGACAATTACGATCTTGTTGTATTGAAGACAGTAGCAATCTGTGAATATGGGGTAAGTGCAAGGATAAAATAGGATTATGCTCATTATCACATCAGATTTTCTCATCCTTTTAACATTTATGTACTCGTGGTATATTCCAGGTCCGTACAGTCGCGGCAAAGTATGTAATGAAGTGTGATGATGACACATTTGTAAGGATTGATGCTGTGATGAAGGAAGTTAAGAAAGTCCCTAGAGGTAGAAGCCTGTATGTTGGTAACATCAATTACTACCATAAGCCCCTTCGACATGGTAAATGGGCAGTCACCTATGAGGTAGACTCTCTCACTTTGTCAGTATTACACTTCAAATTTCTGTAGTCTACTGACTTCCAGGAGGGGGTTGAGGCATTGTAATTGATAGTCTATATTTGCAGTTTCTTCTGTTTTCACGTGGTAAATCATAACCCTTATATATCCTTGAGAGTGCATGCCGAAGGACTACCATTGAAACTAGCCCTTGTTTTGCATGCTAACAGTAGATGGTAGAAGTTACCAAAGCAGCCCACTAAGTGAGCAGCAACAAACCAAAAGGCACCAAGCTCCAACATAGTAATGATGCAAATCTCAATTTGTAGAAAAGTCTCTTCTTTTTTACTGGAATGGCAGTGAAGAGTTCATCCGTGTAGAGTCAGCTAATAGAAGGTTTAAGCCAAAAGATGGCCCTTGACACCTTAATTTGAAATGGGACTGCCATGGAAAAGTATGCTTGGTCTTTTGTATCCCTGGTTTGATCCGGCCTTATACTGGCGTTGTACTAAGTTCAATACCATGCCCATTGCAACCATCACTTTCTTCTCCCTTTCTTGTATTTTGATAGATTCTGGTTATGAGAGGATTTATCAAGAACCTTAGTTGCTTCATATGTAATGAATTGCTTTATGTCCGGAACATACATTCACTAGTTACTGACATTCAGTTTTCCCCATGGGGGTTTGACAGGAATGGCCTGAAGAAGATTATCCACCCTACGCCAACGGGCCTGGTTACATCATCTCATTTGACATTGCAGAGTACGTAGTTTCCGAGTTTGAGAAACATAAGCTGAGGGTAAGTTACCTTGATCTGCTTTGTGAAATATTCCTAACCTGAACAGAAAAATAATTCTATCTAACATATATTTGACCCGCTGCAGTTGTTTAAGATGGAGGACGTGAGCATGGGAATGTGGGTAGAACAGTTCAACAGCTCAAGGCCCATAGAGTACGTGCATAGCTTGAAGTTTTGTCAGTTTGGGTGCATTGATGATTATTACACTGCACATTATCAATCTCCAAGGCAAATGATCTGCCTGTGGAGAAAGTTGCTGAACCAAGGGAAACCTCAGTGCTGTAACGTGAGATGACAAGGCATACCCTGTTAGCTAGTGTTAGGCAACTCTGAAAAGGAAACGAGACAAGATAGATGACAAGGCGCGTACCCTGTTAGCTAGTGTTAGGCAACGCTGAAAAGGAAGCAAGACAAGATAAGTTCCTGGGAAGAGCTTGTACATATAGCTTGAGTAAATTAGCCTATCGTGCTATTATTATATTTACTTCATTCATTCATTAGTTGCTTCTTTTGTTGGGGCGCCAATCTTGTACCCCAGGCTAGTTGACACATCAGTCTTGTGAAACTGTATGAAAACAATGATAGCTTAAGCTCTTACAATATAAAATTCAAGGGTGAATGGCTCATTTTCAATCTCATTTTGCAATTTACATTCTTCTATGTGCCTGTCAACTCTGACTATTTTGTGCTGTCCCAGATCTGAAAAACATTTCTCCTAGTTGGTGATACCTTAATTTTTTTGTGTTCCCTTAAGGAGGGAAGTCTTGAAGGTTAATGTCAGCAACTTTGAGAGTTCTGATCTTGCTAACATTAACAGACTTAGAGGTGGTGTATCCATATGTAGTTCTACAGAAACAGCCTCCAATATTATAGTTCTTTTTATCTATGTTGCATTGCTGATGGTTACATATGAGAGTGAAGGCGAAAAAATGGTATATAAAGGCTGATCAAAAGTGCTAGAATTTCTGACCAGAAAATAGAACAGTAAAACAGTTGCCTTGTTATCAAGAAACCTAAATATTGCAATCCTGGTATAATAGAGGTGCAACTGAAGCTTACCACCAGCTAAGAGACACTGTGAATTATCCTATTGTACAAGCAAAGCATATATAAAGAGAAGCCAAAGAAGTTGAGAAAGAGCTGCATAATCAAGGTATTTTTAAGCTTGCAGAAAGACAAAGTTTGGAGCTTACTTCTGGGGAGGGGAAATAAGAAATACCAATGTGTTCACAAAGTATAAGGGTCTCTTGTCTTGAAACTTGTACATCATTATTATTTGTGTTTCATAATTGTGCCTCTAAATTAGTCCACTACTCACAAATACTAGTGTTTTTATCTCTTGATACATACTATAGTACTTGAATCTATTTGAAATGGAAAATGAGTGGGTGATCAAGGTAAACGATGAGCTGATGCACGTGGAGGATCTTACAACTGTCGAGGCAGAGCACTGGAAGAAGCGGTCCATATATAGAGTACCTGTTGGTGTCACAGATGTGAGCAAGAAAGCTTACAAACCTCAGGTAGTTTCTTTTGGTCCTTACCATCATGGTGCAGATCATCTCAAGACGATGGAAGTTCATAAGCACCGAGCTCTTCTTCATTTCCTCAAGAGATCTGGAAAATCATTAACATGTTATATTGACTCCTTACAACAAGTGGCTCAAGATTTGAAAGATGCATATGATTTGCTGGATCCTGTATGGCAAAATGATACCAATGCCTTCTTACGGTTGATGATTCTTGATGGCTGTTTCATGCTGGAGATTTTGAGAACAGCTGCTGCTGATAGTCTACTTATAGATCAATCTCAGCATCCTCAACAGTATGACTATGCTCCTAATGATCCGATTTTCAGCAATCATGGGAAGCTCCATCTCATGCCTTATCTCAAACGCGATATGCTGATGCTTGAAAATCAGTTGCCTATGCTCCTTTTGGAAAGATTACTTGCCATTGAAAATCAAGAGGAAAAGGTGTTTATCTCCCTCTCTTAAACACATGCTCACGTTTCCTCTTAAAGTTTAAGCTATTTTACACTTTTTTATTTAGTTAACCACTTCAACATTGATTATTGACCTTTTCTAATCTAATTCCCCTTACAGAGTGAAGGGTTACTCCTTGATTGCATTCAGCAGAACGATGAGCAATGTATTAATAAGCTCATACTGGACTTCTGCAATCCTCACAGCCGCGCTAAAGGACTTGGGAAATGTTTCCATGTATTGGATGTCTACAGAAAGAGCATACTTTGGGAAGAACCTGCGTTGGCCAAGACTCGTCCAAGGAAAGCACCCAAAGTTAGTAACCAGAGTAGTGGCGATGAGATAATACGTTCTGCTATGGAGCTCCATGAAGCAGGCATTGTGTTCAAGATGAGTAAAACTAGAAGCCTCAAGGACATCTCCTTCCATGGTGGTATCCTTAAGCTTCCTCTGATCGTGGTGGATGATGCAACAGAGTCGATGTTCTTGAACTTAATAGCTTTCGAGAGATTGCATGTAGGTGCAGGAAATGAAGTAACCTCATACATCTTCTTCATGGATAATATTATTGACAATGCCAAAGATGTTAGCTTGCTACACTCTCGTGGCATCATCCAGAATGCAATTGGCAGCGATCAAGCTGTGGCTAAGCTATTCAATTCACTATCGAAGGACATTACGTTGGATCCAGATAGCAGCCTTGATCTAGTACAGAAACTGGTAAGTGACTATTGCAAGCTGCAGTGGAATGAATGGAGAGCCAATCTCATTCACACCTACTTCAGAAGTCCCTGGGCCATTTTGTCTGTCATTGCTGCTATCTTTCTTTTCGCCCTCACCATTGTTCAGACAATATACAGCATCTATCCTTACTATTATCCACCACGTTCCTAACGACAATCTCCTCACATTAAAGTACAAAGACTTCACCTTTCTCCATTGGAGAAAGACGACGAGTGTTACCAAATTTTGGAGTGAAACAAGGAACTTATTCTGATCTGGTGCATCTTATCTTTAATTTAATTCTGATTCCTCAAGTTCTTAAAAATTTGGCCAAATCTCATGTCCCATAGCATGTCCATATGTCAATTATAACAAAAGTTATGTGGTCTTTATATGATGAATGTAGTACTTGATATCCTTCTTGCTCAAGGTCTATATGTGATTTCAGTAAGAAATGAACACGTCCCGTGTAATTCCTAGTGGGGTCTGGGGAGGGTGATGTGTATGTAGATCTTACCTTACCTAGTGAATGTAGAGAGGTGGTTTCTGAAAGACCCTCGTCTCAAGTAAAGCATATCAAAGCATATTTCAGTAAGAAATGCCTTTGCATGTGAACAATACTTGCAAATTCTATTTGACAATGTCTATACTTATTCTTTTTTGGACATTATCAAGACTCTCTTTATGCCTTACTTGTGAATACATCTACAAGTGTTTACATCATGTAGGGATAATAGGTCATCCATTTTTCAAGTAATGAAACTCTCTCTAAAAGTTTTCATAAATGTTTGCGAGTTATTGCACATGAATGGTGTTTACCCTATTCGCACTCAAAGGATAATAGTAAGGGGTTCATCAAAAAGGAATTTTCATAATTCATTTCTAGTAACTTAATAAGAATTCCTATGTGGATTCTCATACATATATGAAATGGATTAAAGATGGACCAAGCTATTTATGAATGTAACCACAATTAACATCAGTAGGATCGGGAAAATTGAACACAGGTCAGAAGTGAATTACAAGTCTAACCAATCAGCGAATCGAGCGAGCTCCCTTGGCATGCAATTATGTGATGACAAACCTCTCATTCTAGTTTCGTGCTCTTCGAACCGTGAGGTATGATATTCAAATTTAGTGCTCTTCGAACCACACGGAAAGGAAACTTATCTGATTTTATTTATTTTGAAATTTTTCTGAAAGAAATAATAAATCTTTTACAATATTATTAAGGATTTCATGAAGAAACTACACGAATAAAGGGTCGAATTAAGACAGATATAAGTTCATGTTGCTAACATCAACACAGAATCTAGAAATTTAGTATTAAAGAAACATGATCCAAGAATACATATAGCTTT
Organism: Solanum raphanifolium; assembly: GCA_036250405.1. Lineage (NCBI taxonomy): Eukaryota > Viridiplantae > Streptophyta > Magnoliopsida > Solanales > Solanaceae > Solanum > Solanum raphanifolium. Next base: position 29,624 of record JAJOOE010009863.1, on the reverse strand, counting down.
TTATCACAATGAAGATATAAAGAATCTAGCTAGTCCAGATTGGAATCCTTTAAAGTACTTTATTATCACCTTATGATCAACTATATGTTGCTATGCTGACATTTTAAAAAAAAAAAAACCAAAAAAACTTAAAGAGGGGTGATAAGATGCTAGCATAAAAATATGCTAGTGTTTTCTTACTAGAAAAGGATCAAAAGGAAAAAAGAAGAAGTAAAGCAATTCAATTTCTTAGAAAAGGTAACAGAAACAGAAATTGACTACTAAACAAGTGGATCAATATATTTTCTTGAACTTGTGATGGTTAATTTGGTGCATACTAAAAAAAACATCTCTTTGTTAGTTTTTTTTGGTTTCCCACCCGGTGTCCGAAACCCACATTAGAGCTCCGACTAAATCAAGACCGCGCTCTGCAGGGCCCATTCGAGAGTGGCGCTCCCAACAGGATTTTCTCCATACCCAGGGCTCGAACCCGAGACCTCTGGTTAAGAGTGAAGCACTCCCACCAGTGCACCACAACCCATGTTGATAACTCTTTGATAGTTATTAGGTATGGATGATGAGATTTCATTGATAACTGGATCAATTCAAGTAGATTCATGGCAGACACATTGCTCTCATCCTATCGTAATAATGAAAGAGAACTCCACGTACCAAAAAAGAAACTTACTTTATTCCTAAAATGGAATATAGAAAGCGGTACAATACGAGGCTCGAGAGATCTTGAGCATAATATATGCTACTATAAAAATACTCTAGCCATATCTTAATCCATAGTTGAAGAATGACACGATCAAGAAAGTTCTCCCTTGAATAAAATATCCAAAGATTTCTCTTTCATTTTCATTACAAACAAAAAAAGAATTGTACATTTTTTACCCAATGGAGTTTCTAAGTGAAGCAACATTAGTCATTAGGTCCAAATTAATTACTCTAATTAGAGAATGATTATCTCCACATTTAAAGCTTTTATTAAAAAAAAAAATTATACATTAAATTAAAGGAAAAAAGCATAGTGAACTTTCATAAATTTTGGGATTCGAATAATTTAAGAATAAAATTTTGGAGGTCCAAAAGCTTTGCCTACTATTGTCATGGAATTTTTTTTGGAGAAAAAAGAAAGAATATTGGTGAACAAAATGATTCTTTTTAAGTGGAGGGTGCTCAAAAGAAGGAACATATTCCTTTTATCACTTCTTGTGTATCTTATTTTTATAAAATATATAATATATCCAATTTGATTCTTCTAAGTTCTTAAAATAGCCCTATATTTCTAACTAGTGTAACATATTATGACCTATTTCATGCCAGGAGTATATTAATATATTATCACTTAATATATGTGGTCTTTAATAAATGAATGTGGTTCTTTTTTTCTTTTTTTTTAGTTGTGTTTCTTTTGAGAGGAGTTTTGGAGTGAGCTAGAAGTCTACCTTTATAGCTATGTTAAAGTAGTAACTATTAAGCGAGTGATTCACATTTGTCAAAATGAATTGAATCAATAAATGAGTTATTACATATTTTTGATGGAAAGTTGGGATTTGGACAAAGATGGTCTGGATCAAGATGAGCTAAATAATGAATTATAGCACAATTCGACAACTCTTATTATATTCTTTTTCCTAATAATTTGTTTAATTAACAAATTAAACTTTTTTTCTTCTTTATTTTAACGATAAATAACATATCCAATTAAAAAATATCTAAATATTTTGATTAGCTTCCTCATGGGAAATTTAGTCAGTGTGCTTAAATCAATCCAACGTTTATATGCGTTGAATTTGGGCAGGTTAATTAAGCAAGTCATATTTTATGAGTTATTTTTGTCACCGCCAATTATTGTACGTGGCATCATAAAGATAGGTTTAGGCCCTGGGAATACTTCTAGAAGTGCTTTAAAATTGTTTCAATTCTACAAGTGATTTTGCGACTCAATCTTATAACCTATTTACCTAACCTTTTAAAGTCTGCTTATTTTGAAAAGTATATTTAGATATCTCAGAAAATGTCACTTTGTGAATAACTTCCTATACTTGTCCAAATATATAATTCATGACTCGAAGATTATAGGTTTGAATCATGTCCTGCCTAATCATTCATCGGAATAGAAGGCCGGTCCAAACTTTGGTATTCCAAAAACAACTAAGTTGATGCCAAAAGTATCCTTTTGTTCATTGCTCAATGTTCAACTTTTCATTAGAATGAGTATAATCTTGCTCTTTGAGCTAAGGAAACAAATACAACAATTATTCAAACAAAGCTAAAGAAATTGGATTGATCATTTTAGCATATAATGTAATACAACATTTACAAAAATGATCCAAAAAAAGAAAATCCACCCTTTTGCATTAACCTCCCTGTTTTCTTAACCATTATTTCACATTTTGCCACAAACCAAGAAGATCAAGGATTCTCCATGAATCAATTAAACATTAAGCAACAAGATTGTAACATCCTACATTAACACGAAGACGATGAACAATCCCAACGCGTTAATCAACAAAACTCCTGCAAGAAAAAAACACTAGTTCTTGTAAGACGATAGAACTAAAATATCATATAAGCACAAAAATTAGTTGTACATACCAATGTGCCATGGAACATTTTTGAAACTGTTACTCCAAGATGATCCAAGGAAGCAATCGTTCGTCGTGTTGAATCCACTAGGACAATTACATACAAATGAATTATAAGGTCCTCCATATCCACAAACACCATTGCTTTTCTCACAATTAGCACACATATCAGGGTAATCATTATTGAAATTGAACTTGTATTTCAAGGCGATCCCATATTTCCAGGCCTGAGGATTCAATTCTTCGCCACTAAAACCATATAAAGCAGAGTATGATGAACATTGTAGCTTCGTTAAATCCATCTCAAACGCGGGACCAAGATCAACAGGTGTGTAAACACAACAAGTTGAAATTGGTAAATTAAGTCTACTAATGGCTTGACAAGAATACAATAGACTACAAACAGGTGCACCCTGAGAGTCACACATAGGGAAAGTTGAATTAGTCCCTTCATTATTTGACTTGTAGATTGGTGATGAATCAGTTGCACAATCAAGCAATGCAAAAACTGTTTCATCATTAAAGGAAAAAGGCGCATTAGCGTCTAGACTAAAGCCTTTACTTGGTTGTGTACAAGCACATGTTGACATAGAAGGGTCACTAATGTACATGATTTGGTAATTGTAGTCTATGGATGTAACCGGATAGCACCCGGTCTGTGTCTTGAAAGAGAGTTGTTGGTTGTTGCACATAACATAAGGTTGAAATCGCGGATCACCACAGCCAGGACCAGTGCCAAAAGGGTATTTGATTGGTACATTGCCACATGATTTTTGACAAGTTTGTGATGTGATTAGTGAAGGAAGAAGTATGAATATGATGCAAGAGAGGAAAGTTGAGGATTTTTTGAAGTTCATGTTTTGGTTTGACTATGAAAATGTAGAAAGGCAGGGGAGGGAGGGAGGAAGTGAAATGTGGAAGAGTAGTGGTATATAAATATAAGTGTAAGGTCTAAAGTTTGCCTTTGCAACTTCTCTTGGACTTGGTAATGCATAATATTAAAGAGCCTCATGTTGAGTCATCCCGGTGAAAATCATGACGTCTCAGGTTTAAATTTAGTATAAGCAAAAATATTAAGTGGTTTCTTTTTCAAGTTTTGATGGATAGAGTTAGTTACCCAATATTTGTACTGGTAGGAGGTAAAGGTGGACATGTAGCACTGGAAATCGAATTTCCGAATCGAAGTTTGATTATGATAGTGGATCGAACTATTAAAGTTCGGTATTTGATATTACTGAATGAACTTCAAAAATACCAAATGGTACCAAATGTTCACCCCTAATGATAGGTAATAAGTAATTTATAAAATTAATCGAGGTGCGTGCAAGTTGATACGAAAGAATAGAATGTTAGATGACTTTGACTAAATAATGCTATTAGTTGGCTGATTCCCTATGTGTGGGATCCTGGGAAATTTCATATACCATAAAAGTATTTTATTGAGTCTCCTTCATTCTGGTTTTATTTTATGGTTTTTTTCATGTGTTTTAATTAAGTGCCACCAAAAATTGCAAATGTAAAAGGACATCTATTATAAGTAAGGTTTCTAATGTTTTTTTTTAAGGTAAGACTAGTTTGTAAATGCATGGTGATGGAGAAATAGCTTGTAGATTTAATTAATATTTAGTAGTTTGAGAACTCTAATAATTGGTTTGATTAGTTTAATTATGTCAATGATTATGCTTCCACTAAAAAGGAAAAAAGGCATCTTTTATCTTTTGTAATGTAACACAACTAATATTATACTATATAGTATATATAGGTGCTCCTCTTGCCAGCAAGTAAGCCACTTTAATATAGTAATAACAATCTTTAATTTTTAGTTTGTTTTAAAAAAATGATACCTTCCTTAATTTATTTGGAGACTGTTAAATATTACTGTCTTTAATGATATAGTTCTAACTTCTAAGTATTAAATAAATATTATGGTATATAAAATAAAAAATTCAAAAAAAAAATAGTTTTAGTATATGATTTGTTTGTTTTCTTTCTTAAATTAAAATTATGTCTAATTAAATATCGCGACATAAAATAAAACTGTAGGAATATAAAATAGGGGAAGAAAAGAAGAAGGGGAGTATACCTTATCTACAACCTATTAACTTTATTCCCTTGATTATTTTTTTCAGTGCTTCACAGCCAGTATTAAAGTTTGAAACCAAAGTATAATGACAAATTTTCAAACAGTTTTAATTATTTGGATACTAACAAAAACAAAAAATGACATTTTCAGAAAAATAAGATCTTATATTTTGGTTATTGTCTTTACGTGGAGATGAAATGGTTATATATATTTATTAAAATTCAACTAGGCCATAGTTGGTCGTATTTGGAGAGAGGCAAATCAATGTGTGGATTATCTGACAAACGATAAATACAAACATAAAAAAGATTTATTGATTTGTAAAAGTATGTTCAAGAATATAATATGAAATTCATCTGTACAAATATTTTTGAAGTATTTTATTTAGTACTTCTTATTGTAACCAAAAGAGAGAGAGGAGATTGGCCGATGGCTACTAATTTTAACACTAAATACATATATCTGGGATAGCAGATACATTGGAAGAGAGGCGAGCAAGAGAGTTAAAGTATCTCATATATATGCAAATCATGTACATATCTAGGAGATCAGAGACATAAAGAGAGAGAAAGGCGAGCGAGATGTATCTTATATTATATATGCAATGTATTTAAAACAAATTACACCTAATTTGATTCGTAAGTATTCGAGATACATGAATCTGAGTGTATCTGGCAAAGGAAATGTTGTACCTTTAATTTCAAAAACTAAAGTGAAGAAAAATAATTAAATCCTAAACTAGTGAAATTGTATTGTTTGCTTTAGATATAATAAATATAGGAATATTACATAATACCACCCACCAAAATAAGCAAATATTTTTTTGCATGTATTAATATAAATATACCGTACATAAAATATATGTTTTTTCCGATTATAAAATAATATATCTTTTCTAATATATTTAACTAGCGAATATAATTATTTTTAGTCGACGGACAAAATGTGTAACTTGGTTGTCAAATCTAAGCCCATAAATTTCTTAATTCTAGCATATTTTCGGCCCATCAATTGCCAAGAAATGGATATTTTCAGAGGCCCAAATTGATAACCAGAGGATTCAACAGCCAGCTTTCTTCTCCGACGAAGAATGGTATGTTAGTAAGAACCCTAATACCCTTTTTGAATGATTATTCATAAATTAAGCTTGAAAATGTCAGTTTGTGCTTCTATTTGTATGTTTTTTTGAGTTAATTTCCAATTTTTTAGCTTACAGTTTGAGAATAGCTTATCTTGTAGACTCTGTTATGGATGGAATATGTTAATTCTGTATTTAGAATAAGAGAATTAGCATTTATATATCAATTGGGTGTGTGACAGGATATTAAGTTTTTTTTTTTAAAATAAAACAAAATAAAATAAAATTTAAAGCTCCTAGCTTTATGCTCTTTGGTGATTCAAACTCATAATCTTAGAGTTGGAGGTGGAGGATGTTTACTATCCGAGCATTGAGCAAGCCCTTTTGTTGAATAGTGAGTTAAATGTTTAAGTTAGCTGTTTCTGTTATGGATGTTTATTTATTGGTGAAGCAATAACAGCATCAGCCAACCTTCACTACTTTCTCCACCAAGAAATCTGACCAGAAAACACCCACTTTCCAGTTTCCCTACTTATGTTTTCTTGTACTTTCTTACACCCATCTGTTTTTTATTTGCTGAGGTCTATCGGAAACAGCTCTCTACCTCAGAGGTAGGGGTAAGGTCTGTGTACACTCTATCCTCCCAAGACAACACTTTGTGGGACTACAATGGGTATTTTGTTGTTTCTTGTTGTAATTGGGATTGAGAATTTGAGAATTGGGTTTCAAAGATAGGTTCTTTATGATAAAACAATATTTTTTGATAGGTTCTTTATAGTCGATCTCTTTTTCCGGCAAATCCAAGTTCCTTCTCCTTCACTGGCATCCTCCTAATGTGACAAATATCTTGATTTATCTCTTCCATTCAGACCACACTTGTGGGGTTACACCGTTTAAGTTGTTGTTGTTGTTGTCAATAGCAGCAGCATCAGATAGGTTGATTTTTTTACTTTATTCAATTTCCTTATTTTCTTGATGTTGCATTTGCAGAAATTGACTTCTTAACAAAAAGTTACAATAATCAATGTTTAATGTGATCATCCTATTTGTTTTACAGGTGACAAAGAGATGAAGTTTCTATAAATTGATCTTATACATGGAGGAGAGCCATGGCATTTGCAAGCTTTAATGGGTCTCTCAAAGAGATATGAGGAGGTGTTCTGCTTTTGTTTTTCCTTACCATTGTCAAGTTTTGTCTTATCATCGATACTTGGGTTCTGTGACAAAACACATGTCATTCTTTTCATATTCAACTAATTCTGCAGTTGAAAAGCTTTCTTGCCTAACTTTAACTGCTGCGAGACCTTTTCCAGATTATTCGCCTAAAAAACCCTCCATTAGAGACTCTGAACTTGTGCAACACGTATCGACTTCTATTAAGCAACGTTACTCTGAGCACATTCGGCGTGTCTTAAAGCCCTTTGAATCAAAAATCAAACCTGACCACATCGTGTGGGTTCTCATGACCATAAAGAATGATTACAAACTGGTTATAGATTTCTTTGATTGGTGGTGTCAACGGAGGGACCCGTCAATTGAGGTACGTTGTATTATCGTGCATATTGCTGCTGCACAAAAAGATGCAAGGACAGTACATAGGCTTATTCATGATTTTTGGGCAAGACCCAGTGTAGATGTGACAGTTTTCTTCCCCCAGTTTCTTGAAAAGTTAATATACACTTATAAGGATTGGGGTTCTAATCCATTTGTTTTTGATATTTTCTTCCAAGTGCTTGTTGAGTTAGGAAGTCTAGATTATGGAAGAAAACTTTTTGATAAAATGTTGCACTATGGCTTAGTTCTATCTGTCTCTTCATGTAACTTTTTCCTTTCACGTCTCTCGCATGAGATTGAGGGGCACAAAATGATGCTAAAGGTCTTTTATGAATTTTCTGAAGTGGGTGTTTGCTGGGACAATGAATCTCATAATATAGTGATCCATTCTCTTTGTCGGATAGGGAAAGTTAAAGAAGCTCATAACTTACTCCTGCAAATGGAGCTGAGGGGCTGTATGCCTGATGTTGTAAGTTACAGCACTGTGATTAATGGATACTGTGCTGCTGGACAGCTTGAATCAGTGATGAAGATCATCGAAGAAATGCAAGTAAAAGGATTGAAGCCAAATGCATTTACTTTTAACAGTATAATTCTTCTTTTGTCTAAGAGAGGCAAAGTGCATGATGCCGAGAAAATCCTGAGGGAGATGACTTCCCAGGGAATCACTCCAGATAATGTTGTTTACACAACTCTTATAGATGGCTTCTGCAAAACTGGGAACATAAGTGCTGCATACAGTCTGTTCAATGAGATGCAGAGTCTTAACATTACCCCTGATTTGATAACATATACTGCCCTTATTTCTGGTCTGTGTCAAACTGGAAATATTGCTGAAGCAGATAAGTTGTTGAATTATATGCTTGGCCGGGGGTTAGAACCTGACGAATTCATTTATACAACACTTATTGATGGTTATTGCAAGGCAGGGGAGATAAAGGCAGCCTTTTCTCTTCACAACAAAATGGTTCAGATGCAGTTTGTGCCAAATATTGTGACTTACACTACACTAGTAGATGGGCTCTGTAAACTAGGGGAACTTGAAACAGCAAATGAACTTCTCCACGAGATGTGTGGAAAGGGTCTTGAACTGAATATTTACACATACAACTCACTTGTTAATGGTTTTTGTAAAGCTGGAGATGTGAATCAAGCGGTAAAGTTGATGGAAGATATGGAAGCTGCAGGGATCTGTCCTGATGCTTTTACGTATACTACTCTAATGGATGCTTATTGTAAATTAGGAGAGATGGGAAAGGCTCATGGACTACTACGTCAAATGTTGCTCAGAGGACTCCAACCCACAATAGTTACATTCAACGTTCTGATGAATGGCTTTTGTATGTCAGGGATGCTAGAAGAGGGTGATAAACTGTTGAAGTGGATGTTGGAGAAGGGTATAATACCAAATGCTACTACTTACAATTCTCTTATGAAGCAGTATAGTGTGCGAAATAATATGTGTATGACGTCAGAAATTTACAAGGGGATGCTGGGCCAAGGAGTTGTACCAAATGCCAATACCTTCAACATATTGATACGAGGACATTGCAAAGCTAGAAATATGAAAGAGGCTTGGTTTTTGCACAAGGAAATGATCAAGAAGGGATTCACCCCGACATTAGAGACTTATCATGCACTCATCAAAGGGTTTTTAAAGAGGAAAAAGTATTCTGAGGCGAAAGAAATGTTTGAAGAGATGAGAAGATATGGTTTATTGGCAGATAAAGAACTTTACTCTATCTTTGCGGATATGAACTATGAACAAGGGAACTTTGATTTGGCGCTTGAGCTTTGTGATGAAGCAGTAGAAAAATGTCTTGCAGACAAGACTGATAATAGGAATGCATGATGGTTGTCTGACATGTTTCTGCCTCCTGTTGCTGGTCATCTTGTTGGTATTTTTGGAACTAGTAACAAAAAACTAGTTGTCTTGCTCCCAATGATGCTAATCTTTTTCGTGCTGTCAAGTCAGTTCAAGTTGTGTTGCTCTGTAAGTTGTCAGATGATATTTTGAGACAGGCGAGTTTACTATACTTGGTATTTGTGTATTTTTAACTCACTTCCATTTCTTCAAAGATCTAAAGCTGAGTACAGTTTTAGATGCATGCTGCAATTTAGCATTTCAGTGCACTTTTGCTTTCTTTGCTTTGCTTAGATTTGTACCATGCGATGCAGGGAGGTGAAGGGAGGACTGATGAATCACCTTTAAAGCAATCCTGCTTGGATCAGAAAGAAGCATGCAAGCTAGGTAAAAATTGCAAATTCAAGTTTCCTCCTTTATAATAAAGTGGAAAACAGAACACGTTAGACTATACTCTCTTTTTTTTCCATACAAACCTTTATATGAACTACTTTGGTAAGGGTACAAAACTTTAAATGTACATGGCTGTGGTATACTTTTATTTTGGTGAGGTGGGAGATTCTTTGGTGTTGAGGATGTAAAGACAGAAACTCCAAGGCACAGCATTATTTTAACCTATATTTGATGTTCATAGCTGCAGAAGTGCTTGTGATTGATCTAACATTCATCGTTCTTCGTGAATCAGGTGTCGTGGACTTGGAGTTCTACTGCAATGAAGTATACTACAGTATACCACCAATTAATGTCAAAAAGCACCGGAAACTAGGAGAAGATTTGTGAAAGGCTGTTGTTTTGATATGTGGAAGTAGCGGTTCAAGGAATGCATGATTGTTTAACCTGGTTTAAACTGTTGAAGGAGGTTACATTATATTCAATGACTATTTCTTGATATGTATGAAATTTTCAATTAGCTCACACAGTTTGCTAATTATGCCATAGACCTGGTGGTATCAGTTTCAGGAGAGGTAAATTGTTGATCATGCAATTTATTTAACTTTAAATTTAAGTCAAAAGCATTAGTAATTTGAGTACCTGTTCTAGTCAAGTTTGTTTTTCAATCACCTAACCACTGAAGTTAAGTTAATTCTCTGGCGAGGAAATTGATGTTGCTTTGAGTTAGCTTTGTTGTTTTATTCTTTTATTAATGTTTTACTCTTAATTAAAATGTTGCATAAATATATGATATGATATGCTTCTGTGGTTGAAGTCTCGCGATATTTAAAATAGGAAGGACAATAGTTTAGCTTTTAGGGTTGATCATGGTTTTCATCTTAAGAGTTGCATTCTATCTTCTGCGACAAGATAATGTTGCTCCAACACAAACTGTAGCTTGTGTATTTAGTATAACACTGATCTCATAATTACAGTGCAATAACTACAGGATGAAGCTAGTCAAAAGCAGCAGACAGTAAAGAACAAGGACCGAGCAGAGATCTGCTTTAGCAACGTGACCATCTGAAGGTGCAGAGGGACCTGGGCTCTCAGCAGTCCTTGCTATCTCCATCGAGCAAATGTAGTTGCAGCGACTTGGACGAACCACTCTGTATACACCGGTGCTTGTTAAAACATAGGTATCCTTCCTGTTATCCTGTCCAAATGAGAATATGTAACCTAAAGCAGGCAATGGACTATTGGGAACTGAGCTGCAATTGAGAGGGGAATCATGAGCACAACGGAAAGAAATGCCTCTTGCTGTAAAGTTCCCACTGTTATACGGATTTTCTTGAGCTGCCCAAAAGTTCTTAGCATACAAATCGCCATAGAGGTAACTGCAAATGCAACCATCCTTCTGTTAAGTTTGGTTCGCTAATGTACTTCAATCTTATATCAACAAGGGTGTTCATATTTACCTTCCATATATGCAGGGATCAGTCTTGGAGCGATAAACATAGCCACCTGATATGGCTGCAGATCCAACTTCTTTATTTATATCAGAATGACGGTATCCTAACACTGGGAAGATGGGATCCATGAAATCATCAGCTGAAGCATTTTTAAAGCGTAAAGGACCTTCATACATGCTCCATCCATAGTTTCCCCCTTTCGTGATGATGTCAACTTCTTCATACTGATCCTGCATGATTCAAATGATTGTCAGAAACTCAGAGTCAAGATATCAGGTAGCATGTTATGTCTGTTGAAATGATCTTAAAAACAGATGTTATAGCCCTCAACGAAAGTGAGATTGTCATGGAACCTGGCCAACATCTGCACAGATGAAGTAAGAAGGCCTTTCTGAATCAAAGCTACAGCGCCAAGGGTCTCTCAGTCCTAGCGCCCAGATTTCAGGCTGCAAATCCTTATCTTGTGAATAAGGATTATCTCGAGGAACCGTATAGTTACCCCAATGTCCAAGGTCTGATATTTCTTCTTGACCTAATGAAAGAATCACCTTAGTATCTCATGACCTAATTCAAGAAAGTACAAGGCAGGCAGTTGGCCTTTTTAGTTTGTGTCAATTATTGTAAAACAATTAAATCAAAGTGCTCACTTGGTATGTTATCAATATCAACCCTCATTATTTTTCCAAGCAATGACTTCTTATTTTGAGCAAAATTGAAAGAATCACCCTTGCTTCCACCATCTCCCATCATAAAGTAGAGATATCCATCTTCAGGGCCAAAGAGTATTTGTCCTCCATGATTAGCTGTGAATGGAAGCCCCATTGTAAATATTCTCCTCACTTCTGATGGTTTCACCTTCTCTGCCTACAAAATGTATGAAATTTCAATCAAACAAGACAACATATAGTGCTTGCAATGAAACCTTTTGAAATGGAATTGGAGAAACTTCTAATCCCCTATGCTGAATTAGGTTCTAACAGCTTAAGTTTTAAGATGGAGGTGGTAACGTAATTCAACATGGTATCAAAGCTGGTATAAGCCCATAAAAAGAATCAAACCAACAAAGATTGGCTATCTAGCTGCTGTTTAAGAACACAATTGAGTGAAAAACCAACCAATGATGGATTTGGTGCAGTCCCATTAGCACTGAACTCTGCAACAACAGAATGGTATTGGCATGGCTGCTTATTATCATCTGAGTTTATCTTTGAAGGATCACAACCAACATCTGAATTACAAGCACATCTTCCAGCACAGCTAGGGGACTTAGCTTTGTCACAGTTATATGAAGCAAAAAACCTGCCATTCTTAGCAAAATTTGGATGAAAAGCCATCCCCATCATCCCATATCTTGCATCTAAATAAACCTCATCTGTCAAATCAGCAAATGGACTTGATTCATCAAGCCCCATGCTTTCTCCTGAATCTTGATCTGGTATACTTGCTAACCAAATTTTTCCAGCCTGATTGGAAAAGAATGCTCGGTTCGATCCATCAGGATGAGGGACCATGTTGAGGTAAGCTCCATCAGCAATCTTCTCAAAACACATCCCATTCGGAGTCTGTAAAGTTTCGTTTTTCTTGAGTGAAACTTGTTCTCCATTGAAACATAATGAATCTTTATCTGAGTTTCCACCAAATGCTTCACAGAAATCGGCTTTCGATTGCCAGAAGTCTGTTAGCAAGGAGGAGTTTGAGTTTTTTGTCCCTCCTGCTTTGATTTGCAAGGATGGTGCAAAAGGAGAATTTGTTATTGGTATGTTTTGGCATGAATCCCAAACAGATGAACAAAAACTGCTTGCTGATGCATCAGTTGAATTGCAAAGAACAGGAACTGGTCTTGACCCTGATTTTACCTTACACAACTCTGCTGAGAACTGATCACATGTCTGAAACAAAAAATAGGGAAATCTTTTGGATTAGTTAACAAAGTCCTGCAGAAGCTTGAGAACAAGAACAAAACTTGTTCATCAGATGATGAAACTATTTTGATGTAAGTTGTAAAAATTCATGTTCTTTCTTCAAGAATATGAGATAAAGAACATATTAAGCTAACAACAACAATATATCCAGTGTGGTCTCACGAGTGGAGTCTGTGCAGGGTGAGGGGTACGCAAACCTTATCTCTACCTTAGTGGGGTAGAGAGGTTGTTTCCGAAAGACCTAAACAGAAAGAAAATTAAAATGCACCAACTTCAATTTCCACTAACATATATGGGCTATGTTGCTCAGACTCTTCAAGAATGTCAGATCCTCCAAAAGTAGTGAATTTTTCTCGAAGGATCCAACACAAGTAGTCCGCGATAATATTTTTGAAGAGTCTAACCAATACAATGTATAAAAAAATTTCAAAATTAGAAAACTTACTGAGCAAAGTATTGATTTGACAGCAGAACTACATGTAGTATCAGATATTTTCATACCCTCAAAAGCCTTCTGCAATTGCACATCTTTAGAAGAGTCACAACATACTCTTCCATTATATGGACAAAAAGCCAAAGCCTTTTTTGGAATAACAGGTGCTCCTACATATATTACACATTGAAGAAGAACAATTAGCAAAAGAAAACAAAATTTTGTATAAAAATGACATCTTGATTAAAAAATTGAAAAAAATTAAAATAACTTACTCAAATCTGTGCATAAAGGGAGTGAATAAGATGGAGATATGAAGTTATACAAAAGGAGACAAATGAATGAGAAGAGCAACTTATTCATTTTTGGAAAAATGAAATTGAGAGGACAAGAATAAAAGATAAGTGAACCTTTGCTACCATATTCTTAAAAAAAATGTTTCCATTAATAATATGAGAATATGAGTTTAACTCTTATGTCATGACAGAGGCGGATTCAAGATTCAAAATTTATGAGTTAATAAGTATATCATGTATATGAGTTTACAATCAAATATTTAGTTGATTTCTTGACATGTACATAGAGTTTAGGCAAAACTTATTGAATTTACGGGAACTAGTATGTTACATTATGGATTTATCCCTGTGTACTGGTAGTGTAAAAGAAATATTATGATGTAAGGTCGTTTGGGAAATTCAGAATTTAAGTTTTATAGATTTAGCCTTTTAAGATTTTTAGCATTGAACCTATTGAATAAAATTATGAGTTCATCTATGCTCCAACATTATATCCATTGTTTTGTAAGATAACCTAAAAGATAACTACCGATAACATCTATAATACAAGTAATTAGAAACTTGAAGAATAAGGTGGTTGCCATATAGTCTAGTATATTATACATTATAGTATAATTTTAAAAAAATACTATTATTAATATACTCAGTGTATTCTTACAAGTAAAATCTAAAGAGGATGATGTACACACGATCTTACTTTTATCTTTTAAAAGTACATAGATAATTTCTGAAAGAACCACAACTCATATATAACAGTTTAAAACAAATTTAAAAAGAAAAATATCATAACGAAAAATAGAACAGTATCAACCATAAATACTTTTAAGTAATGATTTTCCAAAAGGTTTTTGAATTTTCTCATGCTGTTTTTAACTTTAAGGTATGATTGAATTATGTGTACCAAAATTGGTTAGAAATTGGAAGGCACGATCAATAATAATAATTCTAAGACTTTTGGATTTGACTTGTAGCCACTATACATAAATCTTAGTGGATGAGTAGTGGTTGAAAAGGCCAGTAATGATAAAAGGACAAATAAATAGATATTTTATTACACCCATAAAAAAAAGTTGGAATTTTTATTTTATTTTTTTCTACTTTTTAAAAGGTGGATTTGAATGTGTTACATTAATATTATTGTCTTGTAGGTGTATACATTTATTGCTTTCTATTTTCTTGACTTGATTGTACTTTTTGCCTACAATTTAAGTGGTTGTAATAGTGGGTTCAGACTTTAATCACTATGAATGATAGGAAAATTAGGCGCATAAGCAAACATACACTAGTTAATTAGTTAATATAGTTATAGTTTGCTTTAATTATAATTTGCGATCTACTTTTAATTATAATTACGCGGATCAACTTTTTAGTTTTGTATAATTTGCACGTTTGTATAATTTAGAATTTGTATAATATAATTTGTATAACTTTTGTATAATTTTGTATAACTGCTTACACTTCTGATGTTCGTAACTGTAAAAACTTAAGTTATTAGAGAGAGCACTTCAAATTACTTATGTAGTGTTTTACATTTCATTTTGATATTGATGTGCTTGAATATTGTAACAATTTCAAGTATCTTTGATGTGTATACAGTGGCGTATCCAAAATTTTAAATTAATGGGTGCTCGCTATAGTTAAAGCATAGTACAACATGTTGATCGATGCCACCTATAATATTGTTTATTTGGTAGCTAGGACAAACCAGCATAATTTACTAGATAGAACTTATGTGCAAGAAGTATCAAATGCTGACTGATATTTCATTAAAAAAGAGTGTTGAACTCTTCTTATTAGTCATTCCTTCAATATTAGTTGTTGAGGAAGCTAGCCATGGAAACAAATTGTGTAAAGCTTCTAGGTTCATGGGCAAGCCCGTTTGTGAACCGGGTTGAAATAGCCCTCAAGATAAAGTCTATTGAGTCTGAGTTTATACAGCAAAATATGATAAACAAAGGTGAGCTGCTCCTTAAATCCAATCCTGTTTACAAGAAAATCCCAGTCCTGATCCATGACGAAAAGCCTATCTGTGAGTCCCTTGTCATCCTTCAGTACATCGATGAAGTTTGGATTAATGGTCCCTCCATTCTTCCCTCTGATCCCTATGATTGTGCCATAGCACGATTTTGGGCAGCCTATATAGATGAAAAGGTGAAGACTGAATTTCATATCTCATCTCATATCCTATAATTGTTAACAGTTGAATTTGTAACTTATCGGAAACAACTTCTCTACCTCTGAGGTATAAGGTCTGCGTATGCTCTACCCTCCCCAGACCCCACTTTGTAGGACTAGTATGTCTCGAAAATTCCTCTTACATGTTGTAGTGTCCAATTCTTTGGCGGTGGCAACTCTAATACCATGTTGAAATTGTGTGATCATGTTATCTAAAAGCTTAAGCTATTAGGAATAGAACATTTCTAATTGCTTAATTATGTTGTTCACGCTCCAGATGTTCAGTCTTGAACGTGTGCTGGAGAGTGTTAAGAGTCTCACATTGGTTAAGAGAATAAGTTGTCATCATGAGCTAGCTGAGGTCTATTTCCTTAACAAATATTTTTATTGATGCTGCAGTGGTTTCCAATATTCCGTTGCTTAGCGGTTGCCCAAGGAGAGGATGTCATAAAGGCAGCACTGGAGCCAGTGTTTGACGGTCTGGTGTTGTTGGAAGATGCCTTCAAGAATTGCAGCAAAGGAAAGAAGTTCTTTGGCGGAGACAAAATTGGATACGTGGACATTGCACTTGGCTGCTTCTTAGGTTGGATGAAGGTGACCGAGAAGATGAACAACGTCACACTGCTTGATGAAGCCAAGACTCCAGGTTTGTACAAATGGGCTGAAGATTTTTGTGCTGATAGTTCTGTCAAAGATGTCATGCCTGAAACTAATAAGCTTGCTGAGGCTGCTAAGGACCTTATACCCAAAATTAGAGCTAATGCATCTAGCTAAATCCATACGCTACGTTTAGGCTATGAAGCCTCGGTATCTATTTTTAATCTCTAGAGTCTTGCTAAGACCATATATTGAAACAACATTTGGTCTTTGGAAGGTTTAATATGGTATTGTGTAACAAACTACTAAGAAATGAGTATTATGAAGCCAAGATCTACTATTTATTGGTTAATTCTATGTGTCTATTTGATGTTTATTTCAGTTTTTGAAACTTGAAATGTTCTAAACCAAACTGAATTCAGAAACTAACTGAGCTGAAAAGTATATAGATTTGTGGTGAGTTACAACACAATCAAACCCGAATGGGGTGCCTTAAGCAACAGAGGACAGTAACTTTAGTTTCTGACTTGCATTAACTTAGTATATTTTGAACGCGGTGCCTGCTACCTCCAAGAAGTCATTTTCCGTGGGCAAAGAGAATCTTGCTGATCCTACATTGTTCGTCTAACGAGGTCTAGAGGGACATAAAAGAAAGAGTGTCTAATTCTGCACTAAATTGCTTACATTTCAACTCCTTGAGTTGGCTATGGCAACCACCATTGTAAAACTTCTGGGAAGGAACAGATGCGCTTCTGTGAATCGTGCTCAAATGACTCTAAAATTTGAAGTCCATCGAGCATGAATTCATCGAACAGGATGCTTTCAAGAAAAGTGAGCTTCTCCTAAAATCAAGTTTCTGTTAGCAAGAAAGTCCCAGTTTTGTTCCTTTCTGAAAAGCCTATATGTGAGTCTCTCCTCATCGTGCAATATATCGATCAAGCTTGGCCTATTAGTCCCTCCTTCCTTCCTTATGAGTCAAGTGCAAGTTATAATTCAACAAATTACTCTTATGAATGGACTAATAAGATTGTTTGTTAATCTTATTTAAAGCATAGCACAGCATGTTGATCCCCACCTACAATATTGTTTATTTGGTAGATACAACTTATGTGCAAGAAGCATCAAATGCTGACTGATATTTCATTAAAATAGAGTGTTGAACTCTTCTTATTAGTCATTCCTTCAATATTAGTTGTTGAGGAAGCCAGTCATGGCAACAGGTAGTGTAAAGCTTCTAGGTTCATGGGCAAGCCCATTCGCGAACCGCGTTGAAATAGCCCTCAAGATAAATTCTATTGATTCTGAGCTTATACAAGAAAATGTGTTAAACAAAAGTGAGCTGCTCTTCAAATCCAATCCTGTTTACAAGAAAATCCCCGTCCTGATCCACAACGAACAGCCTATCTGTGAGTCCCTTGTCTTCCTTCAGTACATCGATGAAGCTTGGCTTAATGGTCCCTCCATTGTTCCTTCTGATCCTTATGATCGTGCCATAGCACGATTTTGGGCAGCCTATTAGATGAAAAGGTGAAGACTTAATTTCATTTGTAACTTATCATAAACAACCTCTCTACCTCTAACGTAGAAGTAAGGTTTGTGTACGCTCTACCTTCCTGAGACCCCACTTTGTGGGACTACACTAAGTATGTTGTAGTTGATTTTTTAACTACTAAGCTTGATATGTTGTTTGTAGTTAATTTCACATATGATAACTGAACTTATTATTTAGCAACTGAACGTTACCATGCTTGAAAAGTCATTTAGATGAGTAGTTAAGTTCATCAAATGGTTGCAGTGGTATCCATTGGTAGCGGAGTATAGGAACGCGGAAGGAAAGGAAGCAAAAGCAGCTGTGGTGGAGAAAATTTTCTGCTGGAGGAAGCTTTTATTAAGATCAGCAAAGGGAAATCTTTCTTTGGT
The DNA here is from genome assembly GCA_036250405.1 of Solanum raphanifolium. NCBI lineage: Eukaryota > Viridiplantae > Streptophyta > Magnoliopsida > Solanales > Solanaceae > Solanum > Solanum raphanifolium. The sequence continues at coordinate 11,285 of JAJOOE010009863.1, read as the reverse complement.
GGAGATAGAATTGGTTACGTTGACATTGTTCTTGGTAGTTTACTCGGATGGGTAAAGGTAATCAAGATAATGGATGAAATGAAGATATTAGATGAAACGAAGTTGCCTAGCCTAGCTGAATGGGATGAAAGGTTTTTCTCAGACAAAGCTGTAAAGGATATCATTCCACAGCCTGAGAAACTTGTGGAAGCTTATCGAAAGTATATCGAGATGAAGAAAGCTACCTCAAATTACTAATGCCTCTGATTTCTTTGTCTGTGCTTTGTTAAGGAAAGAGTGTCTCTTCCTAGATCTTGTTTAAACAGACGAAAAATAAAAGAAGTTTGTTGTTATTAATGTACTAAACAAACTCTCCTCTATAGAGATTCGTACATGTTGATCAAACATAAATAATTAAGTTACATGAAGTCCATCGAGCATGAATTCATCGAAGAGAATGCTTTCAAGAAAAGTAAGCTTCTCCTCAAATCAAGTCTCAGTACTCTTTCATGCTGAAAAGCCTATATGTGAGTCTCTCCTCATCATACAGTACATCGATGAAACATGGCGTAATGGTCTCTCCATCCTTCCTTCTGATCCTTATGAACGTCCCACTGCCCGGTTTTGGGCAGCCTATATTGATGAAAAATAAAGGTTTTAGAACAGTAATTTGATTTGAAGTTTACGGTTCCTGCAACGATCTCAAGTTAATATACAATAATAACTGTGTCAAATCAAGTAGATTTCTTGATATATACAGAGGGTGTGGGATTAAAATACATATTTGTTTATCATAGTATTAAAATAAGAGCACTAAAATACTAATTTGATGGTACCATTATGCTGGATGAATAGGAGAAGAAAACAAAAAAAGAAAAACTAAAACTGATGTTACAGAATGATAATGTAGTTTTGGAGCTTTATGGTCTATAAGATGCCTTTACAAAGAAATAAATGCCAACTAACTTCTTGGTATTTTAAGTCAAATTGTACTTAAACTATCATCCAGCTAGAGTACAAACTATAGTACACATGACATTTTGGCAATCGATGTGTATGCAGTGGCGGATTCAGAATTTTAAAATAATGGGCGCTCGCTATATTTAAAGCATATATAGTACAACATGTTGATCCCACCTACAATATTGTTTATTTGGTAGATAGAACTTATGTGCAAGAAGAATCAAATGCTGACTAATATTTCATTAAAAAAGAGTGTTGAACTCTGCTTATTAGTCATTCCTTCAATATTTGTTGTTGAGGAAGCTAGCCATGGCAACAAATTGTGTAAAGCTTCTAGGTGTATGGGCAAGCCCGTACGTGAACCGTGTTGAAATAGCCCTCAAGATGAAGTCTATTGAGTATGAGTTTATACAAGAACATGTGTTAAACAAAAGTGAGCTGCTCCTCAAATCCAATCCAGTTTACAAGAAAATCCCAGTCCTGTTCCACAACGAAAAGCCTATCTGTGAGTCCCTTGTCATCCTTCAGTACATTGATGAAGCTTGGCTTAATGGTCCCTCCATTCTTGCTTCTGATCCCTATGATCGTGCCATAGCACAATTTTGGGCAGCCTATATAGATGAAAAGGTGAAGACTTAATTTCATTTGTAACTTATCATAAACAACCTCTCTACCTCTAACGTAGAGGTAAGGTTTGTGTACACTCTACCTTCCTCAGACCCCATTTTGTGGGACTACACTAAGTATGTTGTAGTTGATTTTTTAACTACTATGCTTGATATGTTCTTTGTAGTTAATTTCACGTATGATCACTGAACTTATTATTTAGTCACTGAACGTTACCATGCTTGAAAAGTCGTTTAGATGAGTAGTTAAGTTCATCAAATGGTTGCAGTGGTATCCATTGGTAGCGGAGTATAGGAACGCGAAAGGAAAGGAGGCAAAAGCAGCTGTGGTGGAGAAAATGTCTGAAGGAAATTTGCTCCTGGAGGAAGCTTTTATGAAGATCAGCAAAGGTAAATCTTACTTTGGTGGAGATAGTATTGGTTACGTTGACATTGTTCTTGGTAGTTTACTCGGATGGGTAAAGGTAATCGAGATAATGGATGAAATGAAGATACTAGACGAAACAAAGACGCCTAGCCTAGCTGAATGGGCTGAGAGATTTTGCTCAGACAATGTTGTAAAAGATATCATTCCACAGCCGGAGAAACTTGTGGGAATTTATCGCAAGTATCTCGAGGTGAAGTAAGCTACCTCAAGTTAACAATGTTGCTGAGTTTTTCTTTGTCCGTGCTTTGTTAATGGAAGTGTGTCTCTTCCTAGATCTTGTTTAAACGGACGAAAAATAAAAGATGTTTGTTGTATATTTATGCTTCGTATCAAAAATACTACGTTCAGTTGAACTCGTATCATCTAAGCTTCATCCCCCTTTGAATATGTCTAAATAAATTTGCTTCAAAGAATGTATTCCACATGCTGATATAGGCCTGCAATGTTGTGTGTGACCTTGTCAAAGTCATCTTAGTATTTTCTCAATTTAGTCCCAATCTATTGCTTTCTTGTTTCACAACAAAAAAACAAGGCAAAACACATATGCAGACCCTTAAATTTGTTCCTAATTTTTATTTTGGCACTCCAACTCAACCTTGTTCCATTTTAACCCTTCAACTCCAATTTTTATGTTCCATTTTGGCACTTCTTTAGTGATGTGGCAGAGTGTGTGCATCACACTTTCTCTAAGAGAGTGAAAGACAAAACAAAGTATTTTTTAAAAAAATAATAAAAGATTACCCTTCAACTCTACTTCTTTTCTGTACCATTTAACAGAGTTAATATCTTAAAAGGTCACTGAACTATAAGAAATTATCTTGTAAAGTCACTAAACTTTATTTTGTATCACTAAAATCACTCAACTTTACACTTTTATCTTCTAAAATCATTAAACTATATTTATCACCAAAATAAATCTTACATGGCAAAATAAATTATTTTTTATGCCATGTCATCGTGGACCCCACAAATAAATAAAATTATAAAATTAATTTATTTTAATGTCATGTAATCATGGACCCCACAAGTAAACAAAATTATAAAATTTATTCATTTTTTATGTCTTCCCCTCTTAAATTCTGTTTTTGCAATAAAATCCATAACGCTTTTTTTTTTGTGACTATTTCAATCAAAATTTCTTTCTTTTCAACAACATTTAAAAAAATGCTAATCAACATTGGAAATAAATGTTAAATTCAATGACATTTACTATATTGCCTCCCGTGTCCACCTTGTTACATAATCATACTTGTACATCAATTCCAATATAAATAAGCAAAACACAAGTAACATTAGAGCATTTCTAAAAATATATTACATACTAGGCTGTTATGAGCACCATTGTTAGCCAAAAAAAAAAAAAAAACACAACAATATATAGTGTCGTAATAGGTCTCACATAACCACAAAAAATTACAAAGATAATTTTTATACTTTGCTATGATTTCCAATCTTCTTCTTCTTCTGAAGTTCAACCATGTACTCCTTCATGACTTTTCTCTTAAAGAGTCTGCCTCTCTAGAAGTATGAGATAGTCTAGTAGTTTCGATACCTTTAATTGCAATTGCAACTTCATCAACACCTTGAGCAGCCACTACATCAGTTTGAACAGCTATTACCTGTTCTTCAATTGGTGCCTTGTGAGCAAACAATAATAAGAAGAAATAAAGATATTGATAGAGAAAGCATTCAAATTGTATTAACTTTAAAACAATCATTACCTGAGTTATGGTCGACTGATATGCCAAATTCAATCCTTGGTGATTATTATTCCACATCTCCGGGCGATACATATTTAAATAATCCTCGCCATTTGAAGTTGCTTCAACTGGACTTATAGCCTCCAAATAATGGCTTGAAGATGATTCTCCGGCTTTGACAAAATTATAATGTCCTCTCGCATTATGTCCATACTTTTTGCAAATCGAACACATAACATGCGTAGAACCTTTTTTGGATAGCTTTTGTGGTCGCTTTTTTTCAGACTTCTGCTCAGCTCTTTTTTCAGCTTTTCCAACAGCTTCAACCTTTTTTTTCTTCTCTAATTCTTCAGGCTCTTTTTTCCTTGATTTGGGCTTTCTTCCTTGCTTGTTCTTCACAATTTTAGATGGTATTACCTCTCCATAATCCACAAGCTCAGGCCAGTGATCTTTTGAATTTGTTGGATTGATGTAATGTGAATATACATTCTTGAAAGTTTCAATTGTGTAGAATGTATCCACATAATCCTCCACTCTTTCATTATTTCCAATAATACATGCATATGCATGAGGACATGGTAGTCCAGTAAGTTCCCATCTTCTACATGTACAACTCTTTGCCTTCATGTCAACAATATTAACTCCACCAGGACCATCTACCGAGACTCTTGGTCCCCCTGAATAATTAGTTTTAAACCAAATTGCTACCTTGCTAAGCTTGTTCAATTTTTTCACAATTTTTTGGCAAATTGAACTATCAGACTTTGCAACCCACTCTCTCTTCTTGTACATTCTTTTCATCAACTTGTTTTTTATCATTTCTAGCATTGTAATAATAACTTTATCTCTAGCATCAAGTATATACCTAAAATAAGTGCTACATTAGTAATACATATTATAAATTAATAACTATAACAACTACATACTCAGTGTAATCTCACAAGTCATGTCTAAGGGATAAAGTGTGCATAGACCTTACTCTAACTTAACATACATCAGTCGATAAGGTGATCAACATAATAACAAATAACAGACAACAACACCATCCTAACAAGAAACTTATTAGTCGATATTTCCAAAGACAACCTCAGCCTGACAATGTAACTTATGCAATTACCTAAAGGCATAAATAACAACATGATGACCAAAAATAAGTGAATGAAAGTATTTAATTAATTACCTGTTAAAGCTTTCACACAAGTTGTTGAGTAATATATCACATTTTATATTTGTTCTAAACAATGCTCTAGTCCAACTTTGAAATGGCCTTTCTGGGTTATTGAAACACTCTCTTGCCGCTTTGTCCTCTTGGTCAAGTTCTTCCATGCATTTCTGGAAGATCACCTTGTTGCTTGCCCTAGCAGCATTCCATACCAAATCCTTCAAAGCTTTGCCTTTATGTTTTTGCTTGAAGTTTTGATACATGTGTCTAACACAATTTCTATGTTCAGCTTCCGGAAACAAATCTTTTACAACTCCAATCAGACCCTACATAAGAAACAAAGTAGTAACATATGTATTTTAAACAGAAAAAAGAACAAAAAGATATAAAAGATTTTTACTCACTTTTTGCCTGTCAGACATAAAGGCAATGTGATGACTATTTATTATGTCTAAATCATATCCAAGATTGTCAATAAACCAGCTCCATGTTTCTTTACTCTCTGTTTCAGCTATCACAGCATAAGCAACTGGAAATATACAATCATTTGGGTCTATTGCCACGACATATAATAAATTTCCTCCGTATGTGCCTTTTTGCCAGCAACCATCTAGGCTAATTAATGGCCTACAACCTGATTTAAAATCTTCCTTGAGTGCTCTCATACACACGTAAAATCCCAAGAATTTTCCCCATCTCTCCAAATTACAACATTAGATCTAGGATTAGATCTCAGCAATTCAGCTCTGTACGATAGTAGCTTGCCATATTGAAGACCCTCATCACCATAAATCCATTTTAATGCTTGATTTTTAGCCCTCCAAGCCTTCAAATTTTCTATAGTATAATCAAAGTCCTTTCTTACTATTTCAACAATACCACTAATGTTCCAACCTAGATCAGCATTAAAAATATTCAAATACTTTCTAGCAATGTACTTGGGAGATAAGTGGAAATTATCAAACACCTTAGCACATTAATGTTTCAGATAAAGTGACTTGATCTGAACAGTTGGATCACGCTTATTCACTTTACTAGCATAAATTCTAAAGGGGCAGCCATCAACCTTACAAATACAAACCACCCTCTGTTGATCATTGGGTTTAAAACGTAATTGCCTTCTTTTTCTAATACCCAATTCCCTACAAGCTTATTTGAATTGCTTGAAATTCTTAAACTTCATCCCTAATGCAAATCTAGGGAAATTCTTGTTTTTACCTTCATCATATTCTTCATAGATATTATTTTTTTGACCATTGTTTTCTCCTTTATCAGATTGAACATCATCATCAGGCAATTCATCTGAATATTCATAATCAGATTCAACATCAGCATTTTGTAGAGGTACTAAAATTCAGAGCTAACTGGTACATTGACACTTGCATTTTTAGGTCTTCCTCTAAGCTTCTTGACTTGTTGATCGTCAATAAGAACTTGTTGATCGTCAATAAGAACTTGTTGATCGTCAACAAGAACTTGTTGATCATCAATAAGAACTTGTTGATCATCAATAAGAACTTGTTGATCATCAATAACATCCTGGAAATCGTTATCTTCATCGGACAAATTATAGTTTGGATCACTAAATTCCTCATCCACTTCATTAGTTACATCACCTCTAATACCTTGTAAAACAACTTTCGTTGAATTTTCCTCAAATAAAAAGTTTTTGTCCACACCATTATCCTCCCTATTATCAACTATTGTATCTTCAATGTCGATATCGCTAACAACTTTCAAATAGTTTGAAAAATGCAGTTCTAAAGCCTTTGGAGTTTCAGGAAAACATGAACCAGAACCCTGAAATAAAAAAGATAGAAAGAATACTTAGCATTAAATATTTACTTCATGCTAATAATAGTATAATCATAAAAAATAAACAAGTCACTCTTACAAACGAATAAATACTAATCTATAAGAATAATTTATAGCCTGAATGAAAGAAAAAACCATTTAGGCTAAAGTATGAATTTTTAATTTTAGAGCACTGAAATGGATACTAAGGTTACAAAGACATTAGATAATCACAACCTGGTACACGAAATCAACAATGAACTAACCTCCTCTAAATACGCGGGGAAAAAATTTAGAATACAAAAAGCCCTAAACCCATTTCGAGATTCTACAATAAAAGGACAATATAGTTAAAAAATTATACTTTTTACCTCATTTTGAAGTAGGATTGGTTTAGCAAGCGCGTAGTGGTCCCTTTCGTCGGTATTAGAGCTTGTGGGTGCGGGGGACCATTCTTTTACAGATTTCATCACATTATTCCTCGAAGAAATGAAGGAATCCAATGTTTATGAAAAATTTCAGCATCAATAACCTTTAAATAGACTTTACAACACCTCTTTGTGGATGAGAATTTTGGGAGAAATAGAGAAAGAAGTAGAAGAAGGAAGCGGGAGATTTGGGTAGAAATAGGGTTTTGTTGTTTAAGATGAAGACAACTTGTGGGTGGGTTGGTATATTGATAAATTAATTTTATAATTTTATTTATTTGTGGGGTCCACGATGACATGTCATAAAAAATAATTTATTTTGCTAAGTCAGATTTATTTTGGTGATAAATATAGTTTAATGATTTTAGAAGATAAAAGTGTAAAGTTAAGTGATTTTAGTGATACAATATAAAGTTTAGTGACTTTACAAGATAATTTCTCATACTTCAGTGACCTTTTAAGATATTAACTCCCATTTAACACAAAAATACTAATTTTGTGATTTCTTTATTTCTATATATGTTATTCAACTGCAATTTTGCATTTTGAAAATCGACGTTCATTCGTTATTTATTGTAAAAAAATTAAAATTGTCCGATGATCATTGATTTTTTTTATAAAAAAAAGTAAAAAATTCTTTTTAAGTGTTTCCCTATATTTTTGCGTGAAAAATAACCGACGAAAGTGCGTCGATTTTCTTTCTTAAGAAAATCAATGACAACCCAACGAAGTATATCGAATTTCAATTATTTTTTGTAGTGTTATTAATTAGCAATGAACATGAGTTTTTTTTTACTCGTATTTAGTTGAATGAAAAATTAGAAAGTTGATATTTGAGTTAGTCCAAATCGAGAAGATATGGAAAAAAAATATGTGATGTTATTTAATTTAATTAATTGTTTAAAAAAGAAAACCAACACACTTTCGTTGATTATTTTTTCACACAATAATGTACAGATGATGTTCATTTTTAAAAATCAACATCATATCTTTTTTATAAAAAAAACAAATAATAATGGATCATTTTTTAAAAATAATATTTTTTAGAGTTTCTGTACATTATTTTGTGAAAAAATAATCGACGAAAGTGAGTTGTTGTTTTTTTTAACAATTAATTAAATTAAATAACACCACATATTTTTTTTTCATATCTAGTGTATTTGGACTAACTCAAATATCAGCTTTCTAATTTTTCATTCAACTAAATACGAGTAAAAAAAACTCATTATCATTGCTAGCTAATAACACTACGAAAAAATGTTGAAACTCGATAGACTTCGTTGGGTTGTCATTGATTTTCTTAAGAAAGAAAATCGACACACTTTCGTCGGTTATTTTTCACGCAAAAATATAGGGAAACTCTTAAAAATAACTTACTTTTTTTTTATATAAAAAAAAATCAATGATCATCCGTCAATTTTAATTTTTTACAATAACTAACGGATAAACATCGATTTTTAAAATGCAAAATTGCAGTTGAATAACATATATAGAAATAAAGAAATTATAAAAATATTATTTTGTGTTAAATGGTACATAAAAGAAATATAACTGAAGGGTAATCTTTTATTATTTTTTTAAAAAAATATTTTTTTTTTGTCTTTCACTCTCTTAGAGAAAGTGTAATGCACACATTGTGTCACATCACTTAGAAGTACCAAAATGAAGCATGAAAATTGGAGTTGAAGAGTTAAAATGGAACAAGGTTGAGTTGGAGTGCCAAAATGAAATTTAGTATTCTATGTTTGCTTAAAATTATAATCGTTTGGCACGCAGGATAAGGTGAGATATTCCAAGATTAAGCCTGGGACAAATTTATACCATCTACCAAACACATTATAAATTTTATTTCCCATCCAACTTGCAAATTATTTTATCCCATCTCTCGGGTGGGATAAATTAGTCTAAGGATTATAAATCTCAGGATAATTTAGTCTGCATACCAAACGACCTAAATAAATATTCAACATTAGTGTGATACCACCTAAGTTCTTACTTCTTAGTAAATGTCATTCTTGGAGTGAATTACTAAGTTGCCAAAGCATATAAATCTTTGATCATCAACATTGTGTTTCATTAAACATTTGTATCCACCTAGTAAATTAACAACAACAATTTAGTCATGGCAACAAGTATTGTTAAGGTTCTAGGTACACAAGCAAGTCCATTTGCAAATAGAGTTTTAATTGCTCTTAATGTCAAGTCTGTGGATTATGAATTTATTCAAGAAGACATGTCTAATAAAAGTGAACTTCTTCTTAAATCCAACCCTGTTCATAAGAAAATCCCAGTACTCATTCATGGTGACAACACTATTTGTGAGTCCTTAGTCATCGTCCAATACATCGATGAGACGTGGACTAATGGACCCTCGATTCTTCCTTCTAACCCCCTTGATCGTGCCATCGCTAGGTTTTGGGTTGCCTACATAGATGACAAGGTATTACTTTCAACAGAAACTATTTTTTTTGTCACATTAAAGTAATCGAACTATGTAACTTGCTCAAACAATATCAATAACCGGATGCACTAAGTAGTTGGATGTACGTACAAAGTCCCACATTGATCGTTAAAAAAAATGAATCTACATATTAGGTGTAGGATACTTTTAACAATGTGAGGCATTTCAAGGAAAATCGTTCAGACTTGACTCAAAATGGACAATATTAAAGAGTAATTTTGGTTTGTTCTACTTCTAACCAACATGAATGATCATTATTTGGTTAGTCAAAATTCTTTTATTTTTCCAAGCTAAAAATTAACGTTCCGATCATTTGTATTTTTTCGAGCAATTTATTACATAGTTCAATCACTTTAACGTGACTTAAAAATATAGCCTTGTACATAAGTAAACGTACTGTTATAGTGAGTAAAGTTCAATTACTTTTATGACGAGACGAAAATAAATTTGTGACTACACTTGCAGTGGTTACCTTTGATGTCTGACCTTGGAAAAGCACAAGGAGAAGAAGCAAAATTAGAAGTACAAGAGAAATTACAAGAAGCATTGGTGCCTTTAGAAGAGGCATTTGTTAAGTGTAGCAAAGGGAAATCTTTTTTTGGTGGTGACAATATTGGTTACATAGACATTACTTTAGGGTGTATTTTGGGTTGGATAAAAGCAATAAAAATTATGTTAGGAATTGAAATATTTAATGTAACAAAGACCCCTGGATTGGTTAATTGGGGTAATAGGTTCTTGGAGGACAAATTTGTTAAAGGTGCTATGTTGGAGCCAGAGAAACTTGTTGAGATACTAAAGTTACATTTGGCCAAAAGAGAGGCTAATAATGCAAACTAAAGGATGATTTCTTTTTGGGTAATAAAGATTGTCAGACTATGTTCTTCACCTGTTCGAACTTTTCAAAAATGTTGACATGTGTGTAGGATTAATATGCTTGTTTATTTGGCTTCACAAAGATCAAGATTGTAAAGCCAATTAATATGCTTAACTTATATACTATATCTTATATCTTAACTTGTGATCATGACGCTAGCTGATTCAAGTGAAATTATTGTTTCCGACTCGAACTATGTGAATATGTTAAAAAGTAAAGTATATACGTATAATAAGATCACATGCGTTTTAAACTCACTGACTCTAGATCCTGAATTCGTCTCTGTATCACACAAATAAGATACAACTTATTGATTGATGAGACCATAAATCCATGGGAGACTAGTTATTTGCAACCAAATTATCATATAACCAAGTAGTCAGTCAAATTTGCATCAGATAGATTTACTAAGGAGTAAAGCACTTCCTTTTAAGATATTTTATAATTATACGTTTAGAACGTGAGACACCTGATTAAGAATAAAAGAAATTCAATCTACAATTTACAAAAAACAAACTAGTACCTATTACATCAATTTTTGATAAAAGTGAGATATTTCGAATTCATTTGTGACAATATAAGTAATATAATAAGTATATATATGTGACACAATAATGTTTAGCTTTATGAAAAGGTGAGTATATGTGCATCCTGGCATAGCCAAATGGAGTAAGTAGAAACAACCTTTCATTTTAGATGGAATGGGAATTATTTGTATCCACTTTTTGAGTCTTCTTAAAGTTAATTTCAAATAATTCAATATTTCCTAACAATACCATGCCTAATATGGTCTTTGTTCCTTTCGGGGAATTCAACCTCAGTTTACGATTCAACAGAATTCGATAGTTTGAAGTTAAACTTAATATAT
>JAJOOE010009861.1:0-11103 GCA_036250405.1 Solanum raphanifolium | reverse complement strand
CCACACCCAAGTTCCATAGCTTTTGGTTCGCTATCCCGATCATGATTTTCCTACCCCCAGAGGGAAAGGTACTTCCCTTTTGGGCCGGTTGTGGGCGAGGAGGGATTCGAACCCCCGACACCGTGGTTCGTAGCCACGTGCTCTAAAAGCTATGTTATTATGCGTGGAGCCTTTTAGAAAAGCCCTTGCTTTCTTATATTGTCTAATTGAAGTGAAGTAATGTACCTATATTCGGGAGTAGCAGAAAGAATAAAATATCTCTTGTACTGGAGAGTTTTCCCCCTAAGGCATCCAAAGGCCCTTAAAACGCGACTTCTCGTTGCCATTGAACCTGCCAATCAAATTCGTCGTAAGACTCATAATGATCAACTTTACGAAGATCCCATTCTATTCCGGAAGCTCGTAGCATTGGTCCCGATAAACCCCAATTTAATGCCTCGTCTCTCCCAATAATGCCTACGCCTTCAACTCGTTCTAAAAAAATAGGATTCCGGGTAATAAGTTTTTGATACTCAGCAACCCCTGTTAAAAGTTGTCCACTTTTAATTGTCACGTTGCGCTTTTCGAAAGTCAATTTAATTAATTTTTAAAGTTAAATTAGATTACATTAATTCGATATTTTAAACAAAAAATTTAGATATTCAAAAACTATACGAAAAGTACTATAAATTGCATATTAATATGATGAAAAAAAACATTGTAAAAAATGTTAGTCAAAGTTTTTATGGTTTGACTCTAAAAAAGAAAACTATGACAATTAAAAGTGGACAAAAGTTATAGATGTGTAAGACTGGTCTTATATATGTTATAAATATCGGGTTTTTTAAATCGTTTTGGTTCAAATTCCAATTCAATTTGATTTTTTAATCATAACCGGTTTGGTTCAGATTCCAATTCAATTTGTTTTTTTAATCATAACCGGTTTGGTTCAAATTCCAATTCAATTTGATTTTTTAATCATAATCATGAATCGCCGTAGTAACGGCCTGACAGGTACGATTGTACTTGCAAAGTCCTAATAAGATTGGACATAAAAAAAAATGACTCGTTCGCTAGTTTTTAGGTATTTGACAAGTCAAATAGCATTAAAATTGGCTATTACTTATATTTACTTCCTTATATTTTGAATGTCCTTTGTGAAATCGTGACTCTACACTATTTCACCTTAGGCAAGCCTAGTTTAAGGTAGATCGTAGTGTTACATATTCATCTCAACTCGACAAGCACTTCCCTTTGTTTCTTAATCCTTTTTCAATTTTTATTGTACCTACAATATAAACTTCTTTGTTTTCTTATTCTTCTAAAGAACATCATTCGTTTGTGTTTCAACTCTTAGTTTGATTAACTCCTTCAACCTAGCATGATTCAAGGCCTAATTGCAAGGGTGGATCAAGCATGTTAACACCAGCTCGTTCGGGCAATAAGTGTGATTTGAACTATGTATAGTAGAAAAGTCCAAAGTAAAGAATATGTATTTTGATACTCCCTCCGTTTCAACACTATTTTCTTATTATTCCGTTAAAAAAAGAATGACATAATTTTATATCTAGAAACATATATAGCCATAAACTTCTCATTTACATTAATGAGAAGTTTTAATAACCTCGCAAATGATATGACATACGTAGACCATAATTTTCAGAAGTATTATATATATAATTAAATACATGATTAAGAAGTGCAATAAGGACAATATTGATGGATAATCATAGTTGGATCTAAAGCTAAGCATAATTCTTCTAGTGTCTCTCCAGGTGGAAGTAATCTAAAAAGCCTTCTGATATGGAAAACACCGTCCTTAACTTTGCTTGGAAAAGCTAAATAACAAATATATTGTGTTAACGCAGTATCATTATTCTTGAAAATCTCAACTTGCTTTAAGGCCTCATAGAATTCTAATATTGGCCATCTACCTGTGTATTCATAATTATCATAAATTTTTTCATAGAAATAATAGCCACATCGTTTAATAATCCAATAACGTTCTTCAACCTCTTCCTTAGACCATGGAGTAAACGAAAGGTCTACGCAATTTGCCATGTTTATAGTGAAACTTTTGTCTGGTTTTGGATCATCAATATCTTCGTTCCATCTATTTCCATATCTCATATTGTAGTTGGATTGAATAGTGGGTGAGATGAATATACCTAGAAGAATTATGATAGTAATGAAACTCCATATTTGAGATACCATGGCTATGAAATTGGACAATGATTTAATATTTTGGTTTTCATCAATTTTATATATACAAAACATAGCAATTCAAATTTAAGTTGGACTAGTATTCTTATTAACCACTTACTTCAACGTAAAAACGTGGTAATATAATGCTGAGTTATATTAGGAAAACGATAATTTGTTTTAATAAGGTAAATCACTTCTTCCAAGCTTATTAAAAAAATTAATTATTCTAAATCAAATTTATAATCAAATACTCTCTTTGTCCATTTTAATTGTCATGTTGCGCTTTTCGAAAGTCAATTTGACTAATTTTTAAAGTTAAATTAGATTACATTAAATCGATATTCTAACCAACAAATTTAGATATTCAAAAACTATACGAAAAGTACTATAAATTGCATATCAATATGATGGAAAAAAATCGTAAAATGTTAGTCAAATTTTTTATAGTTTGACTCTAAAAAAGGAAACTATGAGTCTATGACAATTAAAAATGGACGGGGAAATAGATGTCTGAGACGGGTCTTATATATATCACAAGTATAAAGTTTTTTAAATCGATTTGATTTTTTAACAATAACCATGAACCGCGAGATATGATTGTACTTGCAAAGTCCTAATAAGATGGAGATCAAACAATGACACGTTCCCTAGTTTTTAGGTATTTGACAAGTCAAATAGCGTTAAAATTGGCTATTACTTGACAGTTACTCCACTAGTAGTCCCTTAAAAAAACAAAACAGACAAACAAACAATAAAAAGTGGCTGTGCTGTAACTACGTTCATGTATCGAAAGTTTGAAATTTTTGACAAATTTCTCCCTAGTTTCCTTCTTTATCATATAAATTGAAAGAGTGCATTCATTAGGGTTGCAACATAATAATAATAATAATGAGTGGGTATAGTTTTTTTCAAAGAGCCTCTAGGGCTTTCAATGACTACCCTCATCTTCCTAAGCTTCTTGTGCTTTTCACTGTTAGGTATGTCAACTATATTTCCAATTTTGTGTGTTTGTTTAGTGTCATAGTCTATAGTTTCTTTCTCATTTTAACATTTTTATTTGTCTTGTTTGTTGGGGGATTCGAAAAATAAAATGTAATACTATTAGTACATGGGATTCAAAACTTGGATCTATAACAGTTTTTGAACCGCATTTGACATGCGAAAGAGATTCAACATCTTATATATAAAACAGAACATAACAATGTTTTTGGCACCATTTTTGGGTACAAGTCCGGAATTGTACAACGATAGTGTTAATTTATTGGGTTCGAAATCTGTTACTATTTTGGAATGATTGATCTGAGCATTTTGCCCTAATATAAAAATATGAAAAATAAATAAATTATCATTTCAATTTGTTATTGAATTGTGTGCGCAATGTTGAAACCATAAAAAGAGTTCCGTTTTATGGATATGTTGAAAGTGACAAGTAAAAGTGAACGGAAGGAGTAAGATAACTTGAAATTGAATGTGCATTTTTATACTTGCCATCAATATTCACTAGTGCCATTTTAAAGTCAACAATTTGCGTAGGTAACAGTAACACTCTGCATCTTTGGATGTGAAAACTAAATTCTGAATTCAAATTTTGTTTTTCTAAAGAAAAACTTACATTCATAATAGACACAAAGATGAGGAATTTGAATCCTTGCGAATGAAACTTACACTGTTTATACATTGTTAAAATTATTTATATATATATATATATATAAAATAGATGTTGAACCTACTTTGGCTTCCACTGTGACCGCAGTTCTCATTTCTGTTTAATCTTTGTGCTGGATATAAATTTGCCTGGAATTTTCTCTAATGGAAACCTGAATATAGTGGAATACATAGATGATTCATGTCGCGGGCACTAATTTATTTATGATCGACTGATTTGCTTTGGAATTTGCAGTGGCGGAGGGCTAGCTACTGTATGTCACACTGCATTTGCTGATGCAGGTCAAGATGATATTATTAACAAGAAGAAAATTGTAGTGCTTGGAACAGGCTGGGCAGGAACAAGTTTTCTTAAGAATTTGAAAGACCCTTCTTATTCTGTCCAGGTCGTGTCTCCTCGCAACTATTTTGCCTTTACTCCTCTGTTACCTAGTGTTACTTGTGGCACAGTTGAAGCAAGAAGCATCGTAGAACCAATTCGTAATATTGTCAAAAAGGTTATACACATCATCCATTATAAACATCATTGATCTAATGTTTGTTGTTTTTCATCTTCATCCTTACTGATGCCTTGTCGCATATTTATGTGTAACAGAAAAACTTTGATGCTGATTTCAAGGAAGCTGAGTGTTTCAAGATTGACACAGTAAACAAGAAAGTTCACTGTAAAACAACCCAACCAAATCATTTGGGAGGTGGTATAGAGGAGTTTACCGTAGATTATGACTACTTGGTTATTGCTATGGGAGCTCAAGCAAATACTTTCAACACCCCTGGTGTTGTGGAGAATGCACACTTTCTAAAGGTACCTTTACTAAGCAACTGTCTTTACTAAATTGAAGTATAGTCTCTGAAGGTACATTTGAGTCTTGTGACTCGAGCTTGCATAAACTAAATCAATACTTAAGATAAGCATGAAAATGAAAGCTTCTATAAATATAGATATACCTTATATAGTTTTTTGAAGAGCAAGCAATGATATTTCAATGCAGGAAGTCGAAGATGCACAGAAAATTCGTAGGACTGTGATAGATTGTTTCGAGAAGGCAAGCCTTCCAAGCATAAGTGAAGCTGAGAGGAAGAGAATTCTTCACTTTGTGGTTGTTGGAGGTGGTCCAGCAGGTGTGGAGTTTGCTGCAGAGCTTCACGATTTTGTGAAAGAGGATCTCGCCAAGTTGTATCCTGCACTTAAAGAATACGTCAGTATAACACTACTTGAGGCCGGAGATAATATACTGAACATGTAAGTAACATTCTCTCCACATACTACAGTATAGCTTTTGGATTTTGAACCTATGTTGCTCGGATTTGGATCAGACAGTCCAAGCACATAGTTTTTGACAGCAAGATTGAAATGTGCTTTTCGATCAATTGGTCCAATTCATACGATATTAAAGCTTGTAACTTGTTTGCTTGCTCATCTATCTGTGAGGATCTGCAATAAGCTGTTCAAAATTTCACCATTTCAGGTTTGACAAAAGAATTACTGCTTTTGCTGAGGAAAAATTTGCTAGGGACGGTATTGAGCTGAAAACTGGATCAATGGTGGTGAAAGTAAGTGATCGTGAAATATCAACCAAAGAGAGAAGCACTGGCCAAACTGTTGCCATACCATATGGAATGTGTGTCTGGGCTACTGGCATTGGATCTCGCCCTGTCGTTATGGATTTCATGAAGCAAATTGGTCAGGTATGTTCAATTTTAGTATCACTGCATTTCTTGTTAACCTTTACTTGTTTCAGCACCAACTCACGTTCGTACCAATCTGTTTTCGTTGATGGTTTGCAGACAAACAGACGAATCTTAGCAACGGATGAATGGCTCAGAGTTGAAGGGTGCAAAGAGATTTATGCTCTAGGTGATTGCGCCACAGTAAACCAACGCAGTGTCATGGTAAAGTTATACTCAATCCTTAGCTTTTGATTTCTTATACTGAATTTCAACAATTTAGCAGCATTTCTTGGAAACTAAAGAAGTGTCAACTTGCAACAATTCTCATTTACTAATTCTAAATATACTAAAGGGAACTTAACTTTACTTACCTGTTCTACCCTCACTCTCCCTCATATTGGTACGACGTTTTAAATCAAGATCAGGAATTGATACTATTATGCTCACACTTGTGGTATTTTGATTCGTTTGTTTCTGTTCTGAGCTTTTCCGTTCATTTATATAGTGTTGAAATATACATTTCAGGAAGATATTTCAATCATATTTAGCAAGGCAGACAAGAACAATTCAGGTACTCTAAGAGTGGAAGATTTTAAAGAAGTGATCCAAGACATATGTGAGAGGTACCCTCAAGTGGAACTTTATCTGAAGAAAAAGCAGTTGAAAAATTTTAATGCTTTACTAAAGAATTCAGAAGAAGTTGCTGAAATTAACATCGAAAAGTTTAAGAAATTACTTGCTGAAGTAGACTCACAGATGAAAAATCTTCCTGCTACAGCACAGGTGAATGAATATATAGAGATTGTTTTTCTCTTGTTTATATGTTTCTATTCCTTATCTTATGCTTCTGTCATTACTGTTTAACACTTTAGGTTGCGGCTCAACAAGGTAGCTACCTCGCTGACTGTTTCAATCGCTTGCAAATATGTGAAGCAAATCCAGAAGGTCCACTAAGATTTAGAGGAACAGGGCGCCATCGTTTCCATCCTTTTAGGTAGGCCACCTCTCAATTATGAAAATGGACATTCATATTTGAATAGGAAATCTTATGAACTCTTGCTTAGAGTTGACATTAAGTGTTTAACTCTGACCTTTTCTGATCTTATGCTTCGTGTTTGTTCGTTCTCCCTCTCTAACAGGTATAGGCATTTGGGGCAATTTGCACCTTTGGGTGGGGAACAGACTGCAGCTCAACTCCCTGGAGATTGGGTTTCAATAGGTCACAGTACTCAGTGGCTCTGGTACTCAGTATATGCAAGGTAAGTCTTGTCAAATTACTGTACCCAGTGTTTACATCAAACCAGGCAATATATAAGTTTGTGTATATGACATCTGTCTTGCTCTATCTGTTTGGTGTGAACACCAAGTGTGAGTAAGTTTTTGCAGTAATCACATTAATGTGTTTGGTTTCATATTTCAGCAAGCTAGTCAGTTGGCGTACAAGGGTGTTGGTGGTATCTGATTGGATAAGGCGTTCCACATTTGGGAGGGATTCTAGCAGAATCTGAAACAGCATCAGTGTCTGGATTTATTGCTTTTTACATACTGTAATTGAGCTCTTCTTATTAGTGTAGTTGAGAAATCTTGTTCGGATTGTATTTTCTTAACCAACTTCCTGGTTCCAAGTAATATTTCATCAGTATTCTTTAGAATTCTACCAGCCTTTCTGGCACTTACAAAGGGTATAGTTCGACTTGTTTCTTATGGTAATAGCATTTCACTGCTTGCAAGCAGGGGCCGAAAGCAGAAATGAAAACAAAGAGATTCAAAAATAGTGCAAAAATGTCACAGTTTGGAGTCGGATAACTGATATATTTAAAGCCTCTTTCTCACTGCACTTCAAGCTTCTCTTGTGTTTCTGGGATTCAACAAACAATACAGTGTAAAAAGAACTTCACCTGCGCGCACTGTACAATTTTCTACAGAAAGGGATCAATTGAACGTGGCTCTGCCATTACTTGCAAGTATTCTATAGATTGATCATTGATTACTAGAAACACATCATACAATTGTAATATCTCTCTGTTTATTCTGCTAAAAAAAAGGAGCTCAGATAGTAGAGAAGCCCTTTTACACCACTTACATGATGCACCAAACTATAAATGAGGTTACAATATCCACAAAATAATTTGATATTTACACCATTAAACATCAACTAGATGCATCTCCTCCCTTTTCATGCAGGATAAGAGCATATTAAGGAGAACCCCCACAAGGAATAACACTCTGAAAAATTCAGGTGTAGTCATTTCAGAGATCCAACCATTGAATGTGGGGAAGTCAGCCTATGATTGGACCAGATGGCTGGTTACGGTTCTTCAACTTTACTGGCCTGTAACCAAAAGAAGATCTTTTTAAACTTCGATATGCACGGCAATAATTCCAAACAAGAAGTTGTGCCTTTAATAATAGAATCATATACTATGAACATACACCAGTCTGCAGATCCATTTTAAGTTGGAGAGAACATATATTCTATGAAAATACATACCACAACATATCCCTTCTTGTTGAAGATAGCAGCAGCAGCCGGCAACAGCATGCAGCAAACTGATGCTCTTTGTAAACATTACTCAACCAGAGTCCATGATCAATTTTGCACTGCTATACTATCTGTTTTTCTGTCGATTATAGTTTGACCCATGATGATTTGAGATTGATTCCTTCATCTCATTTGAAAAGGCAATAGCCAACTCAAACTTACCCATCTTCTTTAAATTACTAATCAGTAATTTGTAAACATGAATTGATGGGCAGATACCCTTGTGCTTCATCTCATTAAAAAGTCTCAGAGATTCTTCAATATTACCAGATTTTCCAAAGCTGTCAATCAAAGCACTATAAGTTCGCAAATCTGGTTCAATTTCTCTCTCACACATCTCCCTGAAAAATACTAAGCACGACTCAAGCCTGCCAACCTTTCGCAATCCAGTAATTAAGGTATTATAAGAAACAATATCAGGAATTAGCCCATCCTCTTTCATTGCCAAAAACTCATTAAGCATTTCATCTATTCTACCACACTTCCCTAAGATTCCCAAAATGGTGTTATATGTGATCACATCGGGTTTGGATTTCAAACTCTTCATCTGATCAAAAATCAGCAAGGCCTTGTCAATCTGTCCACATTCAGCGAAGGCAAAGATGATCCTATTCATAACTGTAGTACTACTTGGAAATATCAACTCCGAAATCTCCCGGACAAATCTTAGTAAGCAGGGAACATTATTTTCTTTGATAAATGCCTGAGCAAAGATAAGATATGTAGATGAATTCAGAGATTTGCAAGATACTAACAGATCCTTGAAACACTGACATAGGAGGCCAATATCGTTTTCCTCGATTGCAGCTTTCAGAAGGCGATTCTGTGCACTAGGGTGGAGGGGGATATTTTTATCATGCAAGGTCCGCACTAGCCTAATGGCTCCTGATAGATTTCTGTCATTGCAAAACTTATCAATATATGTAGCACAGAGTTCCTCTCCTGAACTTTGAGAATTGGCCATAACCAAGAGAACTTTTGCCAACACATCATCCACAATTTCAGCGGGGGATGCCTCGGTTGAGAATGATTGGCAGCAGCCAAAAATACTAGGGGCAAAAGTTGGCCAATTGAGGAGGACTCCAACTGGGATGGATTTAATACAATTCTGTATTAGAAATTAGCAGTAAATCACAACATTAAACGACCAAAGAAAAGATTGTACTTCCCTAATAGAAATAGATAAAGCAAGTGACTCAAGATTGTTAACAGGACTAGAGTCAAAAGAAATATAATCTCTTAATTAAGTGTTGCAAAAAGAGTTTCCCAATCTCAAAGTTGAGTTCTCTGAGTTAATTGTGAAATGAGACTTAACTACCAACCCATATACTCAAACAGGCCTCTGTAGTACAAAATACAGTTCATAGCTTCCTAGTTCAAACTTTGCATGAGATGATTTGAAATCTATTTTCATGAACTAGATCATACAGATAAACTTCAAGGCTTATAACTCAATCACTTTAACCGACTCCCATTTGACATGCAAACACCAACCCTAATCCATTCCCCACCCAAAAAAAAATGAAGGAGAAGATAAAAGCTGCATACAAGCATTACCAAATGAAAAAAAAGAAAAGATAACAACTGCAAACAACCATTACCAAATGACATTCTCATATATCATGTCTCTTACTAAAGATCAAAAACCTGGATTATTGGACCCAGCCAGCTTGAATCAAAGTTCATTTCTTTTGGCTGGTTACTAATAATAACAATAACTCTTAGCACACTTGCACAAAAAAGAACATCCCCTATCTAACTGTGCTCTTTCATAAATAAGAAAAAATACACTAAATTTGTCAAGCTTCAACCACTCCAAAATATAAAGGGCGAAGGACCTTTATATATCATGTATGTTCCCTTTCCTCTCCTTGTTTATCCCCCAACAATCAATAAAATAAGCATTTAGTACTCCCTCCGTTTCAATTTATTTGACTTACTCTTCCTTATCGGCAACTCTTCAATTCAACTTTACACATGACATTTTTACGACCAAAAGATTAAAGGAGAGTTTGGTAAATTCAACATATATTTAGCTCAAAACCACAGGATTAAAAAAAAAAGTGTTATTTGCTTTCTTAAACTCCGTATTAAGTCAAAATCAGACAAACAAACTGAAACGGAGGGGTAAGCATATTCAGGTAAAGAAACTGAAAAACCCAAAAGAATAATACTCACATCAAGAAAGAAATTTCCACAGCGATGCAATGTGTTGAATGCTCGAAGTCCTTTACCAGAAGAGTGTAACCCAACAGCAACACTACAGTTCAATCGATTAAAACAAGAGCGGCATAATAAGAAAGTTAAAGTACTCAGCTTTGCTCTGCCATTCAAAGCAGCTGTTACCATCTTTTCTGCAGAGATTTTAGGGGTTTTATGAAACCCAAATTAGGGTTTTAAGCATTGAGTGTCGAAATTGTAGATTCAATGAATTGGGGGAAGAGCCTAAAACCCCTAATTTTCATGGTGTCTCAAGAGCTTAAAGAGAAACCCTGCTCGCATTTTCGGCTGTAGAAGGACGGGAGAGTACGTGTATTATTGCCTATATATCTAATGGTTAAAAATATTTAAATTATGTTTTTTGTGATAAATGGGTAGAGTTTTACATATTAGGTAGGCGTTTGAATATTTATTTGGTTGAAGCTGAAAAAAATAATTAGAATTGAAATTGTATTTAAATATGATTATTACTTGAAAAAAGCTGAAATTTTGCTAAGGAATTCTTAAAATAATTTTTTACCTGATTCAATGCTTGATATATGTATTGGGGCATGACTAAATTCAAATTTGTATAAAAAATTTCCACATTAAGGGTGTGTTTGGTATGAAGGAAAATGTTTTCCTGGAAAACAAGTTGATTTTTGACTTATTTTCTCATGTTTGGTTGGTGAGTAGAAAATAATTTTCGGAAAAGATTTTTAGTGTTTGATTTATGAATGAAAAATATTTTTGAGAAATATCTTTTATTTTTACTAGAGTAGAAAATAATTTTTGAAATTGAAAATAGTTTTTAAAAATAAACTTAAATTTTTTTTGGGGGG
>JAJOOE010009860.1:0-11927 GCA_036250405.1 Solanum raphanifolium | reverse complement strand
CCTCATGTTATTAGTGCAACAATATCTAGCGGTGATTTTAAAAATACACATGTATTTATTCCACGAATACCACTCATGACTTCAGAAGATGAAAAATTGCCTCTTCCTTTTAAGAGAACACAATTTCCTGTACGATTATGTTTTGCCATGACTATAAATAAAGCTCAAGGACAGACATTAGATTTTGTTGGTATATATTTACGAGAACCTGTCTTCTCTCATGGACAATTGTATGTTGCTTTATCAAGAGCAACAAGTTCTCACAATGTTAAAGTATTAATTAGACCACCTATAATTGATGAAAATGATGATCATTCAACATATAATGTTGTCTATAATGAAATTATTGAGAAGGCCTTTTCTTGAACTTTGTGCTTTAATTTGCAATGGTAAATCTCATATATATATTTTATTTTTTTGTTTATGTATATTATAATATTGCTTTCATTATACATTTACCTTTAATTTATCCTCTTATAATGTATTTTAATTGCAGATATTTCAACATGGCACAAAGATATACCATCAATATGATCACTCCCGACACTAAAGATTGGACCTGTAAAGTCCAAGTTGTTGATAAAAGTCGACCAAGGGACAACAAAGATAAAACCACAAAATACCAAGTCTTAGTTTTGCAAGATGAAGAGGTATTTATTTTTATTAATATATTATTGATTTTAAAAACCTAACTTTAATTGCATTAACTAAATAATCCATCACTTTATAATTTTACTTTAATAATATGAAAAATAATAAGATAACTTTTAAATTTTACACAACTAATCAAACTTTCTACAAATTCTTTTACAGGAGAATCAAGTTCAAGCCACTATTTTCAGTACCGATATAACATATTTTGAAAGAGAATTTGCTCCTTTCAAGACTTACTTGGTATCTGTTGCACATGTGAAATTACCACCTCTTGGATACGAAAATCCACTTAACAAATTCATTTGGACACTCGATAAAAACACCATTGTTGAACCAGTTGAAGAGGTCAAACCTCCAGAGGATCCATTACCACCACCAACACGACTAACTCTTACCACATTTAACACTTTTGAGTATCAATCCAAAGAATTTGAATTTGGTATTTATAAATTTATTTAATTATTATTATTCAAATAAAATCTAATTGTTAATATAATAGAATATTTCTCATGATCTAATTATTCTTTCTTTATTTTTGTTTAATGCAAGATGTACTTGCCATTGTCATTAATGGTAGTCCTTCAACAAAGACTGCAACTGGAAAACGAATTCAAGAGTTTATTGTCATGGACAAGCTGTAAGTATATATATATAGAGAGATAATATCACTCTTGTCATTTATCTTCATATCTAATTACTTGTTTTCGGTCTTCTCCTCTTACTATGTCATCTCCTCTATCATATGTTATTGTCGGCATACAAACTTTCTATCAAAAACCACAAGTAAGCAAAAATTTGGGAAAAAATATTAGAGGTGGCTAACTAAGAGCTTTTCTTGTATTTGTTATTGTGTTGTGTGCTCCCTTCAATAATATTGGAGTACTTGATTTAATTGATATAAGTTTCTCAATCTTCTATACTTAATATTGTTCATATAGATGCTACTTTACATGATTAAAAAATACATTTATTTTATTATGAAACTATATGTTAAAAAAGATAGTCTCTTTGTTCACACGGCTTCTCCGAAAAGAACCAGCAGCAGCTGGCAAAGAACCACCATCAGAGGCGACGACACCTTTCTCCCCCTTCTCTCCGTTCCTCCTCCCTTTCCTTCGCCTTTCCTCTTTCTCCGGTGAAACAACCTGCAGCCGGCAACAGAAGCGGTGACCAACAGCGCCAGGTGAGATTGACAGAGCAACAGGATCCACTAGCGAGCAACAGCAACCAGCAGCGAGAAGCTCCAGCGAGACACAGGCGAGGACGAAGCCAGCAACTCCAGCCGGCGAGTTTCAGGGAAGCAATTCTGACGACCAATAGCCCCGGTGCCCAGCGAGCCTTTCCTCTTCTCTTCTTTTTCTCCGAGCAGCAACAAACGGAGCAGGCTCTGACCAGAAATGAGAGGTAAAGCAACGGATAAGGCGGATCTTTTCAAATCCGTCATAGGTACATTTTTTTTATATATATGAACTTTTATAACTTAAATCCTGATGCATGTGGGCTGTTGTCCTGTGTTAATAACGATATTTTCGTTAGTATATTATGTTAGAACTCCATTTTTTGTATATGTTTAAGTATAGTTTTGCCACGGTTTCACGGTTTAATATGGTTTTGGTGTTCATGCTATATGTGATTGAGTTGAGAGTTGCTATTAATAATGTTATTGCAAGAAATTGCAGTATGTTCCTTTTGCTTAGTTTCCTCCATCTTGAACCTGATTTGGTAGATTTGGATAGATATTTTAATTAGCTCCAATAATGATCATTGTGATTATACCATTTTGTTTATCAATATTACTCTTGTGACAATGACCGTTGGTGTAAATTGCTTATATGATATGATTAGCATATTTACTCCCTCTTGATGTAACAAAATCGGTAAGCCCTCACTATCTTTCCTTCTACATAAAATAAAAAAAATCTCCTTGCTTGAATTTCTCCATAAATCTAATTTTAGTTGATATCCTTATTGGATTCTTTGGCTTCTATTTGGACTAATTCTTACTGGTTTAACTTGTCACCTAATTGACAATTTGAAATTAATTCTTACTGTATGCCACTATCTTCACTTGCCCGATTGGTGAAGTTATATTGACGTATTTTGAGATGTAATCATGCTTTCCCTTTGAAGTAATTATTATTTATCTTACTTGATTTTACATATCATTTGTCTATAAATTGATCAGGTTACCTTAATTAAAATTGGCAGATCTCTTACTTGTTTATATTTGGTAAAAATAAATTAAAATAAATCTTATTTTGGGCTCTTTTAAAATAAGGAAAAATAATATTAATTTATCCCCTTTTATTCCTTTACATTATTTGCCCGTACTTTAATGACTATAAATAGGACTCCTCCCCTCATTATTTGACAGACACATTCACTCTCTCATCCGTAAATTGGCTTACATGCTAAAAAAATACTAAAATAATATTGCTCTCTATACTATGAAAAGAATTAAGTTCTTCCGGTTAAAACTAAAGTTCATCTTTTGTTGTTGTTTTGTTGTGTTTGGGTCATTTTCTTGATTAATTTTGTCTCTATTGCTGATTTATTAAACTGCTTAATCGGTTAGTATATTTCTATACTTTTAATTTTCTGTTTTGCATCAATGTTATTTACTTCTATGCATGAATCCAAAAAATGGATTTTAATAAATAAAAGAAGCATCCGGGTCACTTATCTCCACCTTTCTTGATAGGTGTGATGTTGTATATGTGATGTCATATTCGTTGTTTATTATATTTGCTATGTGAGTTGATGAACAGGTGTATTTATTCTGCCTTTGTGTTAACTAATTGTTGTCATGCTTGCTTCCTATTATATGCTGGTGGTGCACTGTCTCTTTATTTAGACAGGTTTTGAACTTAAGTACGGGGATTGAAGAGTCGCTATGGGAAGGGATGTCGGACTGAAGCTTTACCTTATCCTATTTAATTTTCATATTCAAATTTTATTCAGTTCTGTAACATTGTTGTATAACTCTAACTCGATATATTATATAATTTGGGGAATCATCTAAGGGGAAGGGGGATATACGTGCTAATTGTTTCTTTTCATTTTTAGTTTGGTTTACTTTTGTTATGTGTGATTGTTAAAATATGCCTACGTTGCTTAAATCGTAAACCTTGCAAGCATATTATAATATATCTTAATATTGGGTTAAAATCAACCTTTGTTTATAACCTTATCAGATTAATCAGCATATCATGAATATATTCAAATTTGCTTGATCATGAACTTGTAGAATCTTGTCTCACATGCTAATGTTGTTCAAATTCAAAAATTGATTTATAACATTTAGACATCATGCCTCTAGGATTTTTTTCTAATGAATTTGAGCAAATCAGTTGGTTAATTCTGTCAGCATGTTAATCTATTTAGAAGTCATGTCTTGAGGTCTAGATTAATATTAGCATGTCAATAAAATATGTCCAGAAGTGCATAATTCCACTTCTGCTCTCTCTCTCTCTCTGCTCATACGTCTTCTCCGAAAAGAACCAGCAGTAGCTGACAAAGAACCACCATCAGAGGCGACGACACCTTTCTCCCCCTTCTCTCCATTCCTTCTCCCTTTCCTTCGTCTTTCCACTTTCTCCGGTGAAACCACCCGCAGCCAGCAACAACAGCTGCGACCAGCAGTGCCAAATGAGATCGACGGAGCAGCAGGCTCCACTGGCGAGCAACAACAACCAGCAGCGAGATGCTCCAGCGAGACCCAGACGAGGACGAAGCCAGCAGCTCCAGCCGGCGAGTTTAAGGGAAGCAATTCCGACAACCAACAGCCCCGGTACCCGGCGAGCCTTTCCTCTTCTTTTCTTTTTCTCTGAGCAGCAATAAACGGAGCAGGTTTCGACTTGAAATGAGAGGTAAAGTAACGGATAATGCAGTTCTTTTCAGATCCGTCCCAATTACATTTCTTTTATATATATGAACTTTTATTACTTAAATCTTGACGCATGTGGGCTGTTGTCCTATGTTAATAGCGATATTTTCGTTAGTATATTATGTTAGAACTCTATCTTTTGTATCTGTTTAAGTATAATTTTGCCACGGTTTAATATGGTTTTGGTGTTCATGCTATATGTGATTGAGTTGAGAGTTGCTATTAATAATGTTATTGCAAGAAATTGCAGTATGTTCCATTTGCTTATTTTCCTTCATCTTCGACCTGATTTGGTGGATTTGGATAGAGATTTTAATTGGCTCCAATAATGATCATCGTGATTATACCATTTTGTTTATCAATATTACTCTTGTGACAATGACCGTTGGTGTAAATTGCTTATATGATATGAGTAGCGTATCTACTCCCTCTTGATGCAACAAAATCGGTAACCCTCACT
Organism: Solanum raphanifolium; assembly: GCA_036250405.1. Classification (NCBI taxonomy): domain Eukaryota; kingdom Viridiplantae; phylum Streptophyta; class Magnoliopsida; order Solanales; family Solanaceae; genus Solanum; species Solanum raphanifolium. Next base: position 6,927 of record JAJOOE010009860.1, on the reverse strand, counting down.
ATCTTTCCTTCTGCATAAAATAAAAAAAAATCTCCTTTCTTGAATTTCTCCATAATTCTGATTTTAGTTGATATCCTTATTGGATTCTTTGTCTTATATTTGGACTAATTCTTACTGGTTTAACTTGTCACCTAATTGACAATTTGAAATTAATTCTTACCATATGCCACTATCTTTACTTTCCCGGTTGGTAAAGTTATATTGACGTATTTTGAGTTGTAATCATGCTTTCCCTTTGAATTAATTATTACTTGTCTTACTTGATTTTACGTATCATATGTCTGTAAATTGATCAGGTTACCTTAATTAAAATTGGCAGATCTCTTACTTGTTTATATTTGGTAAAAATAAATCTAATTTTGGGCTCTTTTAAAATTAGGAAAAATAATATTAATTGATCCCCTTTTTATTTCTTTCCCTTATTTGCCCGTACTTTAGTGACTTTAAATGGGACTCCTCCCCTCATTATTCGACAGATACATTCACTCTCTCATCCGAATATTGGCTTACATGCTAAAAATTACTCAAACAATATTGCTCTCTATACTCTGAAATGAATTAAGTTCATCCGGTTAAAAGTAAAGTTCATCTATGTGTTGTTGTTTTGGTGTGTTCGGGTCGTTTTCTAGATTAACTTTGTCTCTGTTGCTGATTTATTAAACTGCTTAATCGGTTAGTATATTTCTATACATTTAATTTTCTGTTTTGCATCAATGTTATTTACTTGTATGCATGAATCCAAAGAATGGATTTTAATAAATAAAGGAATTATCCGGGTCACTTCTCTCCACATTTCTTGATAGGTGTGATGTTGTATATGTGATGTCATATTCGTTTTTTATTATATTTGCTATGTGAGTTGATCAGCATGTGTATTTATTCTGCCTTTGTGTTAACTAAATGTTGTCATGCTTGCTTCCTATTATATGCTGGTGGTGCACTGTCTCTTTATTTAGACAGGTTTTGAACTTAAGTACGGGGATTGAAGAGTCGTTATGGGAAGGGATGTCGGACTGAAGCTTTACCTTATCCTATTTAATTTTCATATTCAAATTTTATTTGGTTCTGTAACATTGTTGTATAACTCTAAATCTATATATAATATAATTTGGGGAATCATCTAAGGGGGAGGGGGATATACGTGCTAATTGTTTCTTTTTTCATTTTTAGTTTGGTTTATTTTGTTATGTGTTATTGCTAAAATCTGCCGATGTTGCTTAAATCGTAAACCTTGCAAGCATATTAGAATATATCTTAATATTGGGTTAAAATCAACCTTTGTTTATAACCTTATCAGATTAATCAACATATCATGAATATATTCAAATTTGGTTGATCTTGAACTTGTAGAATCTTGTATCACATGCTAATATTGTTCAAATTTGAAAATCGATTTATAACATTTAAACATCATGCCTCTAGGGTTTTTATCTAATGAATTTGAGTAAATCAGTTGGTTTATTCTGTCAGCATGTTAATCTATTTAGAAGTCATGCCTTGAAGTCTAGATTAATATCAGCATGTCAATAAAATATCTCCAGAAGTGCATAATTCCAGCCCGCCATAAAGCTATGCTTATAGTGTTCAACAATTGATTTAAATGACATAGTTACCATGCCTATAGATTTTCTTAATACTATTATGATCATAAGGTCACTTTTACTTTATTTGTCATTTGGTGTTTTAGAAAATCATGCATATAGGAGTTATGCAATATGTTTAACCTTTCAGTCACTTAGAAATCATGTTCTTAGGTATTATTAAATAATTCTAGCATGTTAAAAATTAAGATAAATCCCTGCATATTTGCTGCCCGCTGGTAACTATTTCTGCATTACAATTGTTTTCGATCACTTAAAATAAATCAATTAATCGTTAGCATGTTAAATAACTGAGTAACTTTTATGCATTTTTCTACCGTTATTTCATGACATCTTACCTAAAAGATGAAAAAATTAATAATTTTCTGTATCTGCTTTAAATATTTGCTGCCCCGATTAAATCTGCTCAGAATAATTAATTTTTTTGCATTATAGTAAACTGTTTTGCTTTTCTTAAAAATAAAATAATTTATTGTCCTTTTCTAGTAGGTTGATCAATATAATCTGGTATGTTACTATAATTAATTAACTAATCTTTTATAATACCTCTGCCCCTTTGAAAATCTGTTAATAAACTAAAATTTTCTTCTGTAATAATTTTTCTTCTATATTTAAAAAAAAATCAAATTGATAACATCCGCATCATGTCATAATTTTCTTTCCTCTTTAATTGGTATTTTAATACGTGTTAACTTGTTCGTATGCACACACTTTGCATGCGACCTTTTTCACAATTATTTGTGTTTGTCAGCATGTGTTTAATAAAACCTAGAGGCCAACTTGAGACTTTACATGCTAAATGAACGTCCTATTTGTTTGATTTGGTGTCTAGGTGGGCCTATTAAAAGCATATATTTTATTTTTAGTCAAAATCTATCCTAATAGTAGTTCAATGCCTCTTGGACCTTAAGCGGGGATGCTAGTCACCTTTTAGAGACGAAAAGCATGCGGTGGTGGGGTAGGGGTAGTTTAGGCTCTACGGAGATGATGACATTGCCTCGAGCCGTGAATGACAAACATTTGTTTTGTTTGTCCCTATACAGAAGCCGAGCACTGAGCCGTAAAGTCCTTCAGAGTCTCCCTTTCCTTTTGTCCCTTTATTTATTTTTTAATTATAATTGCTTGGGGTAGTTTAATAAAAATAAAATTTGATTCGTCTATCTAGTTGTGCAATTTCTGTCTCCTCGCTCCTCTCTTTATTAATTGTTTAAATGTTTATTATATCACCTAGTTTTGCATGCTTAATTAATTAAATAATAAATAATTGAAGTAACCTTAATTGTTAAATGTCATTTATCACTTAGTAAGCATGTTTAAGTTAAATAACCTAAATAATGAAGTGACCATAATTGCTACTTGTAACCCCCACATAGATTACATTAGATACGGCCGGGACCCACACTTGTGGACCTTGAGGGATGCCTAACACCTTCCCCTCGAGGTAATTTGAACCCTTATCCGATCTCTGGTTCGTTGACCTTAGTTAGATTTAGTTAGGTTAGATAGGTGCCCTAACGCGCCTTAATTCGTTAGGTGACGACTCTTCAATTCTCAAAAGCGCAAAAGAGTTGTTAGGTAGAAAGTTCATTTTTGCGAAAAAAACGGGGCGCGACAATATGTAGTTTAAAGATAAAAAACTAATTATGTCCAACAAATTCATAAGTTACTACTTGGAACCATTCAATAGCATTCATCTTGTTCTTCAAGTCAAACAAAAGCATCAATATAATTAGCATCGAAAACATGATAACTTAAAATGCTAATGTTCTCATTTCAATAGTCTTACAATGTCTCTACTAATAAAGACTATTATATAAAATATCAAATAATATCATTAATATGACTATTAACTATTTTTGCAATTATATATAATAATAATAATTAAAAAATTTATGAAGAGTAGTGAAAATAAAAACCATTAATTATTTACATTAAAAAAATGTAAAACATGACTTTTTAGCTTAACATTGCACAGTTCAAGAAAATAAATGATTTTTTGAAGTATTTTTCATGTAGCACACAAATGAAGAAAAAATAGAGACCAAAGAAAAGAAAAAAATAATTGTAGTTCTTGGTCAAAAAGATATATCACTAAAGTATTTTAAATTTCAAATTTTAACAAAAATTAAATAAGATAAGATGAAAAAAAAGCCAATATGTTGCTTTAATTTTTGTAATTTCAAAAAATAACTTTACATTTTTTTCTATGGATTCCGATCATAACATTGTTATATCAATTATTCTACTTGTAAATTTTAGATTGATACAAAATATAAAAAAATGTAATATTAAGCAATAAATCAAAATATACACTTGTTTTTAATATATATTGATTTCACTTCTATCTATTTTCTTGTGTATTATAAGTTATATCTTAATTTAATAATGAATTTAGAAAATGCCACTCTTTCTTATATGAAAGAAAATTACTATTGAACATGTTTTAGTATTATTTCACACACCATTTTATACATCTGGGTTATTTAAAACATATATATCTTTGTTTATAAGTACCATCATTTATATAAGAACTTTCATAGTATATCTCTCATTATATAGTTTAGGTGGAACTTATTAAAATTTTAGATAATTAAAAATAATTCAATGAGTACATAGGAATAAAAATGTAAAACTAAAATTAAATGTATAACTATTCAATGAGTATATATATATATATATATATATATATAAAAGGTTAACTACTTCTTATTTTTACATTAATAAGATAATTTTATTTATCCTTTTCATCTAATTTCAGTCTTGTCTTCCAAAAATTAAATGGATATATTATGAAAATTATACATTTAATTTTAGTTTTTGGTCAAGTATTTTATTTTTGGTGGATATATAACAAAGAACTATTAAAATTTTACTTGTATAAATTTTAATAAGACAATGTATCAAAATAAAATTAAGCAAGAAACTTACAGACAAATACCAAAATTTTATCTCTAGGTAGATCCTGTTTTGTTTAAGAATTGTATGTTCCTCTTTGTAGGAGCCCCATGAAGTGAACAAACATGATGTAGAAGAAGAAACAACCTTAAAAAATAAATAACTTTGTAAGATAGTAATATTTTGACAAAAAGAAATATCATTTACATATTTATGATCAAAATAGACAACAATAAAAATAAAATAAAGCTAAATATTGTTCTCATTTTGAGTATTGATGTCCTTCTTCATAACCTTTATGTTGCAAATCTAGACATTTTTAATTGGTGGCCTTGAAATAAATGACATAAAATTATATTTGCTTCGTTCAAATCATAATCAGAAAAAAAAAAAAAAAGAGAATACATATCATTATGATTACCTTCTCCCATGTTTTGAATTTGTGGAAAAAGATTGCAGAATATATTGATGATTAAGTTGAATGTTTGGGGAGTAAGTAAAGGGGTTTAATGGGTTTAAATGAGATATAAGTTACAATTAAGGGAGAAGAAAATGTGTAATTAAAAGAATTAAGTGGTTAGTTTTTCATTAATTTTGCAATTAGGAAAAAAATATTAAACTTCCGTAATTAGTACAAATTTTTAGTCAATCAATTATGTTGAAATAGCAAAATTAACATTCATATTCTAGTTACTGCCATTTTCATTGAGTTAATTAATCAATGACTTAATTTCAATATTATTTAACAATAATTTAATTGAAAAAATTATGTTCATGATGTATCCTAATTGTACGATTATTTATTTAGCCGTTACACAATTTCTTAATTATTATGTTTATGATGTATCCTAATTGTACCATTATTTATTTAGCTGTTACACAATTTCTTAATTATAGGAATTAAATGTCTTTTTCTTATATCATGAATACATTTTTAATTTGTAATAAAAAAAAAAAATTAAAGCTCAAAAAATTGACAAAATAGATAAATATTAATAGAGGCCATTGGGAGGTGCCACATCAACATTATCATATTTAGCTTTATATATATATATATATATATATATATATTGTTTATCATATGTACAAAATTTAATTATTTACTACATCTTTTAGACTATTGAACACATATAAATTAAAAATTTGAATATTATGGGTTCGAGTTCAAAATTCTATATCACTCATTCAATTTATTAGATTTAGATTTATTATTTACATTATATAGTGAATTGTTTAATAAATGTACAGAATTTAAGCCAATATTATATGATAGATTCTCCGGGTTTTTTTTGTTAAAAAAATAAATTCATTTATCCCATCTAAATATACGAATCAGATTTGATCAATTCTAAAGAGTGGATAAAGTGTTAGTTATAATAGCTTATCTATTTTTATTTGAATTTGAGATAAGAAAATTTTGAAATGTCATCAGAAATGAAACACTATGGATAATATTATGTATGTAAGCAAATTATTAATAGAAAAAATAAAAAAAAATGATAACGAAAGCAATTAATATACTAAAATAAAACATACTATGATATATTCACTAATAAACATATATGTTTGTTTTATTGACACACAATTACTTTATCTTATCTCAAAAAACACGTTAAAAGAATTAGGGTAAAATTAATTTTACTAGCATCAAGTGATTATATAAAATCAAAATATTATATACAATAATCTATGCATTTCTATTACTCAATAATAATTCATATTAGTTATTTTTAAATTATAAAATTAATTCATTTTAAGATATTCGCGCAACGCGCGGGCACGTTGTCACGACCCAAAAATGGACGTGATGACACTAGTCTTATCCCACCAAGACCCTTACAATAAAATGCAGAAATTTTTATAAGCAACTCAACAATACCCCAAAATCTGGTTGTCACGTGTACAGGCCTCTAATGTGTTATAACAAAATTGAAGGAAAATACAAGTTCAATGACATTGTTTCTAGAATAGAACAAGATCATAATTAAGGAGAAAGAAGGTCTGCTGAAACGAAAAGCAGCTACCTCACAAACCTCCAAAAGAAACCTCAAACAAGGAGAAGAGAAAATATCACAAAAGTCTGGGCTAGTAACCTACAAAAAAATGTAGTAGCAAGGGGTGAGTACCAAACCACACGGTACTCAGCAAGTAAACTTCTAAACACAAGCTAAGAGAATAGAATACCGGTACTCCTTACATCCCAACCGAACCTCCACAACTACAACCTGCATAAAACCAACCCAACCTAACAGTTCACAGTTTACATAGCACCCAGCTTAACAACAATCACTTTAACAAATTACATATCCTCAACAACAAACTCAATATTCATCAATCACAACTTTCACAAAAAGGCACTCACAAATATCAACAACACACAAGATCAAGTTCATCAAATAGAGGTAATCAAACATCAAGTACTTTCCAACCA
>JAJOOE010009859.1:0-10385 GCA_036250405.1 Solanum raphanifolium | reverse complement strand
TCCTAGCTAAGGCATTGAGGACAATAAGCCTTTCTTCAGGTAAACCCACACAATTTGGGCACTTAGGTGATCTGTCCCAAAAGTTCGCTGCTTTACCATTACAACCATGTGCCAGAAAAAGAATTGCCTTGGGTGAGTCCGGTATTTGCCATATTAAATCTGTTCCATTTCTGAACTCCACAGTCGGGTCTAACTTAACCGAAAAGCTAAAACTACTCAAATTCTCCTTAATTAAACCAGACAATGAATCAGATTTTTCTCCAGTTTCCCTACAGAAAACCCAAACTAGAACACAAATCAAAACAAAAAACATAGTAATAACAGGCATTTGTATACATTGGCCATTATTTCGTTGCTTCAGCATCCTGTTTTCGCGTTTGAACATTCCTAGAAAACAATCAATACAATAGGATCATTACTCTATAACAGCAGTGCACATTTTAAAAATAGGCCAAAATTACAGTTTTGAGTACACAAGAGAACAATAATCCCAATAAAAAAACCCTATAAATTTTACAGCATAATTTCCTTGATTCAGGTTTTCTGTTCAATTAAATAGAATCATATGCTAAATATACGATTTAATTAGAGTTATAACATCTTTTATTGAAATACAGAGGATCAAAAATCACAAGTATTCAAAAATACTTTAAAAAAAGCCCAACAACTACGATTATGAACACCAAATTACAACGTGAATCATTACTATGAAGCGAGTTATTGCAAATTACCTTAAGGCGTTTGTCTTTTGATGTCTCAAAACACCTAATAGATCAAAATCAATTGTATTCCAGGAGCTTTTAGTGCTTTGACTGTTCATATCAGCGATGATGAAGAAGGAAGAGTGAAGAAAGATTAATTGCACGCGCCACGATGCGAGTACGGGTGCATTTCGCCAACTACAGTTTCGGATTTGGGCTCGGGTCATATTTTATGGATTAGACCTTGGGCCCAAATATATAAAAGATCATAAAGAACTTAATGGGGTAGCCACTTTTCCATCCTTCTATTTGTTGTAGGGAAAATTAAGGAGAATAACCCTTTGTTATTAAACTAACCCTTTAGTTTAACTATCAATTTCTTACTTGATTTAGCATTCCAAGGCTATAAAACTAGTAATTTTATAATTTCTCTTTATTATCATATTATTCAACGTTTCTTTAGTAACATAAGTATGACGTTCTGTTATGTTGATCCCAATAGTAACGTTACGAAACAATGATCCTTGATTTTGAAAGAGACACCTAAGGATACTATATGTCGATGTGAAAAGACTTAAAGATAGGGGTGTGCACTATTCAGATTAAACCGAATAATCAAACCGAATTTTTATTTGGATTGGTTTTTTGATTTTTCGAATTGGTTTTGGATTAATAAATTACTTTGTTTGGTTTTTTGGTTTGGTTTCGGGTTTTAAAATATAAAAATCGAAAAAAACCAAATTATTTATATATATATATATATAATTTTTAGGTTTAGAATTAAGTTGGAGTTAACCACTTTTGTCCCTTTTTGGTTATTGCATTTCATGATGATTACGTTTATATTTTATGTTTGAGTTACATCTATAATAGGTATACTTATAAGTGTTGTGTTTTAAGTTTTACTTATGATTTATATTAGAAAGTATACTTGAGGGATTAAATATTATTACTTTGGTTATGTTATTAATTATTGACATAACCGAATAACCAAACCGAAAAAAGCCGAACCGAATAGAGGAAAACCAAATTTACTTTGAATCGGATTGGATTACACTTTTACAAAACCAAAAACCGAAAAATCCAAATCGAATGCACACCCTCCCTGCTTAAAGATTATAAATTTTGGTGGTACGTAGATGAGAGTTGGCAAGGGCATGTCGGTGTAAAAGCTAAGGTGTAGCCTGTATGCAAGTGACTTAAATTAAGGAAGACAAAACACAGAAATTTGGTTTGTTGGTGTATATTAGGAGGTCAATTAAGTCACTTCAGAAGTTTCTCAACATGTATATTACGTGCTCAACATTATATATACACTAGGAAATTTGATCGCGCTACGCGCGATATAAGAAAATATTAAATTTACAATTTTTTTGTTTTATAAAATTATAATATAACTAATGTTTTTAACGATTTTTTCGATTTTCAAATCCAAATAAATTATAGTACAAATTCTAACACTTATAATTATAATTTTGACTTAGATTCATTAGACATTGATTTTATATTAAAAAAAAAGAATCCCTAATTAGCACAATCTAATACTTATTCATTAATGTTAGAGTTGTTATAATTTAAAATTTATGAATTTATTATTCATTTAAGTGCGTTCTTTTACAAAATTATAACATGATAATAAAAATAATAGATTTAACAGAAAAATGAAGGAATATATACATATTTAAGACATTTGTGCGAGGATTAGTTTAAAGTTTGCTTCCACTAAAAAATATGTTATTTCTAATATAAATGCACAAAATGTAGAACTAACATGCAAATTAATTAGCATAAATATAGTAGATCTATGAAGGAAAAAAGAAATAATTTCATAGACCTTCTTTGAATTTGACTTTTCTGAAATGGTTCGGATTTAAATTTATAGCAATCACCTCTTAAAATTTATGATATTACACATTTTTTTTTGAATACTTACTTTTCTTATTTTAATTTTATTGTAACACTTCTTTTTACCTATTAAATATAAATTATTATTCTCAATTATATGTTTAGACTTATTTGTCCCTCAAAAGAAACTCAATAACCTTGTTAAAAGAATCTTCTAAGTAGCATTACATATATGGATGGAATTTTCATCTAGTTTCTTAAATATTAAATGAAATATATATGTAAGTATGTATATATATATATATAAACTCAGAGAAAAAAAATCACACTTATGAGAGAGATTAGACAATACAAAAAAGCCAAAATTAAAAAAATACTCACACACAAAAATAAACATCATGCTTAAGAGAAAAGTCAGGTTATCTTTCTATGTATCAGAAGTATAGAATTAAATGTTAAAAAAGATCAATATTATTCCTACTTAATACTAATAGTTAGCAATCAAAAATGAAAGTGTAACAAATTTTATTGGCAAAATTTGATAATAAAAGAGATTGATGAAAATATGTATGTTAAAATGTAAGGCAAATAAAAAAAAAAAACTAATATATAAATTACCCTCGTAACTTCGCACTTAGTCGATAACATGATCGCAGTAATTCGAATCTTTAGCAAATTTTTGTCTTTGAATATTTCCTATCCTTTTTCCTTTCCATTCTGTCTCAGCCATCAATTTTTCAAAATATGCAACATTTGGCAACATTTACTTCTTTTCTTGACATCTTCCTTCCCTTTAAACTTAATATGACAACGTTTTACTTCTTCATTTTTTCACCAACGTGTATCTTGCTTTAATATAAAAAATAAAAATAAATCAACAATCTAAAGAAAAAGGAAAAAAATTTCCTCCATGTAATTCAAATTAATCCCTATTAACTGTCCACAAAGAAATATCTCTAGTAGACTCCAGTAGATATTTTCATTGCTTTTGTGATTTTGGATCGATGGCTAATCAGAAGCATGCAGGGAAAATTTTTTTATCTAAATTTTGCAGATAGCTTAGTGGATGATATGCCATAGTTGGGATCCCTACTATTATTTATATCATAATTGGACATAAATGAAATTAATAGGATGTCGTTTGGACTTCCTTTAGAAAGGGTGTATTAATTGACAGTTACATTCTTTTAATGACTATATGAGTTGTTAAAGATTTAATTTAAATTTATATATTGATATTAAAACAGTTACTTCATCTGGGAAGGGTGAAGGGCTGTGTTAATTGACAATTACTTTTTTTCTATAATGGTTGTATGGGCAGTTAAAGATTTAATTTAAAATAAATTAAATATAATTGAAAAAATTAGAGGAAAAAAGTCCAAAAAAACAACAAAAAAGATAAATGTGATTTCTGGCCTATGAAGGGCGCCACATCAGCGGGCTTATGTTCCTGCTTTATATGAATATATAGATTGGAATTATGATTGCATATCTCCTAATATAGAACCACCATTTGCTCTCTTATTCACATTCCGTTCTTGCTACTGTCACAGTAAATATTTACCCGTATTTAAGTTATTTTTATACTAAAAATATATATTAAGAATTTTTTATTTATGATTTTTAAGTGGCATGTAAAGAGAAAAAATAGATAAATAATATGAGATGGTGCCGGAAGGAGTAATTAAAATATAAAGAACACTATAAAAACAAATGAATCTAGATTAATTCTCCCATGTAATTCGTACAAGGATTTAGTTCAATCCTAATTTGTGGAGAACTGCATGGAATATTCTGTCATATTCCTTCGAATTTCCATAAATCCTCCCCAACTAAGATGAAAAGTTATTTATACCCATAAAGTAAAAAATATTTATCAACCGTAGGATCAAAATCTAACGGCTAATATCCAAAACCAAGTGACTAAAGGAATTTGCGTTAACTTACCACTAACTTATGTAATATTCCTTGGCATCTTATTTTTTTTGTACCTTATTCCCTTTTTCCCCCCTCCCTATAAATCTCCCTCTTCATATGTTTGGTGTTCACAAACTCAAATACATCCCATAACAACAACAAACAGAGGTCTTCTCTCTTTTCTCGTCTCTAATTCCTCGATAATTTAATCAAAAAAAGAATGGCTGGAATTGTAGTGGTTTTCGACTTTGACAAGACGATTATCGATGTGGATAGTGATAATTGGGTGGTGGATGAGTTAGGCGCCACTGATTTGTTCAATCAGCTTCTCCCCACTATGCCATGGAACTCTCTCATGGTACCTTTATTTTTCTTACTATATATACTTTTATGCTTGTCTCTCAAGCTTTGCGCAATGGGCTTATAATTTCTGTTGTGTTCCAAATTACAGGATAGAATGATGAACGAACTTCATACACAAGTCATAACAATACAAGATATTGAAGAGGTACTGAAACGGGTTCCCATACACCCTAGGATTGTTCCAGCTATTAAATCAGCTTATGCATTAGGGTATGTATCTCATAATTTCAGCTATGTATTTACTCTGTTATTTTTTTAAAAAAATTGCGAGGTTTAAACTAATTGAATGTGTGTTAATATTATAATCAGGTGTGATTTGAGAATAATAAGCGATGCAAATGTATTCTTCATTGAAACAATTTTGAAACATCTCGGAATTAGGGATTATTTCTCTGATATCAACACGAATCCAGGCTACGTCGATGAAGAAGGCAGGCTTCGAATCCTCCCTTATGTTGATTTTCAAACATCCCCTCATGGATGCAATCTCTGCCCTCCCAACATGTGCAAGGTAACTAAATACTAAATCCTTTAATTTAGATTTAATATGAAATTAGCTAAGTTTTCCTAATTGAGATTCTGTTTAATGCAGGGTATGATAGTAGAAAGAATTCAAGCGGAAGGGAAGAGAAGAGTGATCTATCTCGGGGATGGAATCGGGGATTTCTGCCCCAGTTTGAAGCTGAGGGAAGGAGATTTTGTGATGCCAAGAAAAGATTTCCCTGCCTGGAATTTGATAAACAAAGACAGGACACTAGTAAAAGCAGCTGTCCACGAGTGGACTGATGGGGAAGAACTCGAGCGAATTCTGCCACAACTAATCAACATTGAAGAAAGCCAATTGTTATCAGTGGAGTTCTGCAAATTCCAGACGATACCCAAAGCAGCTCATGGAGCCTTGCCACAGGCTCTTCCTGTGCCTTACTGAATACTAATGGCAAATCATCAACATGAAGAAAGAGATAAACTAAAAGTGGGCTACGAGAGTGTTGTACTTTATTTTGTATATATTTGGCATATTTTCTATCGAAACTTAAAAAGTGATTGCTATATTTGAACGTTGCGGTTTGAGTTCGGAAGACTCTTAACTACTCTTTTAGGAAATTAAAGGAGTCTTTTTTAAACGGATTTACTTGTTACAAGTCTGTTAACCTATTTAATATTCCCTCCATTCCATATTAACTTAAGCTTTGAGGTGTTTCACACCCTTTAAGAAAAGTAGGTTAGGACATAAATTGAACATAATTTTCCATTTTTACCCTTATTGATTATTGTCTAAAATAACTAAACATTAATTATAATAACTAATTTCAATACTAACTTAAAGGGTAAAATTGGAAGAGTATTTTTAAAATAGTCTTAAAGATTGAAAACTTAAGTTAATTTGAAAAATGAAAAAGGCTTAAAGCTTAAGTTAATATGAAATGGAGGGAGTAGTAAATGGATAATTTGAGACCATTGTTTAATTTTTGTCACATTTGAAGAATTTGTACAAAATTAACCTCAGCACAACACAATAACTGAGGGGTGAAACCCAAGCACCCAAGTAGGTCCGCCCGGCTTCAAAATTTAGAATTTCAAATTGTTAATTTTTACTTCGCCTCTCACACAATTGAAAGAATAAAATACTCTTTTAACAAATTGTGTTGTGTGGGGCATAACTTTAGAACAATCTTTGCTCTATTTTATCTTTGTTAAATTATTCACAAGTTTTATCGATTTTACATACCATGTTTTGTTCACAAGTTATATCAAGTGGGGCATTTTTTTTCATCACAAAGAAAACTCGCAACCATTATCCTTTAGGTGTGCACAGGATAAAATCCTCGCTCCTTCATAAATTTTATATTACCGGTAATACTTGGTGTTGCATTTATTCTACTTATTAATTTAATTTAAAGTTATACAAAAGGTTTTACTGGATTGACAAAACTTATGTGTTGTTTAATCGTCTGATCACAAAATTTATTGGACGGATCAGACATGATACTATTTCTATTTTATCTTCTTTTGTTCTAAAAAATTATTCACGAGTTCTTTTTTTTTAAATTGACAAACTTGTTCATGTCGTTCAATTATCTATATCTATAAACAAGTTATTTTCTAATCAAGATATTAGAATCATAAATCATAGAAATAAAACGGATACACAAAGTAAAAGGTTTACCACTTGATCTATATTTACAATGTGTTTTTTTATATAAAAAAATGAAGATAAAAGTAAAATATTGACCTACAAATATATGTGTTGTTTATTGTAACGACCTGATTTCCGTCGTTAGGGAAAAGCCAATAGGGAAAGAATTGGGGCCAGAAAACTTTTGAGTAGTAATTTGGAATTTCCTAACCTAGTCCAGATTTGGACGAAATCGGAGTCTTTAAGGTGTAGGGAAATCTGGTAGCAACCGGGTGAATTAATTATGATTTTGATTACATGAGTAGTTAGATAACTGTTAAAGAATCCGTACGACTTTACGAAATTGAATTCGGATGAGTAGAACTCCCGGAATCGATCTTAGCGTAAATGGTATTTTCTGAGCGTCGTGGGTTAGAGGTGTGTTGTGAAATGGGAATTTTGGAATTCTTGAATTAGCTCTCTGTCTCGCATAACTCGCTTTGGCCCTAGGTTTTGCCGCTCTGCCGGGGACGCTAGAGCGGGGTGACGGTCGTTGTGGCGGGCTCGACGCGAATTACAGTCGTTAATAAACCCCTAAAGGACATCATTATGCACTTTTCACCTTTTAGAGCTAAGGAACGAACCTCAGGCGACTCCTACTCATTTTTCACCATTCTTGAGGCTAAAGATAAGTTTTTCACTCCCCGAATCTGTTTTTTGATCCGTAGAACGTAATAGAATGGGTGAATATTGATGGGAGAGGGTTTGGTTATGGATTCTATGGTGGAAACAACCCTAAATTGGATAATTGGGATCGTGGGTTTGATCTAGGGTTCATAGAATTGTTAGTAATTCGGGTAATTAGTGATTGTTTATTGATTCTCGTATTATATTGATTGTTTGTAGACCAAGAACAAGCAGAATGAATCCGGAAAGGGAAGGATCATGTCACTCCCTGAGCCTACACCCTGGGGGACTGGCACTCGAGAACCATTGTTGGCCCCAAGCGAACCCTTGGCCTGGCTTACTTACTCAGCAGAAGACTTAAACTTCAGAAATAACCTCAAATAAGGAACTTATGAAAAATCTTAGAATGTCTATAAGAAAGCATTCAAAACTAGCCAAAATGGCTACTCAAGAGTCATAGCAAAACATCTGAAATACAAAGCTAAAAGACTCATAACTAACTGTCTGACTATCTATGAAGCCTCTAAAAACAACTAAGATGGATGTTGGGACAATCCCACAACATCCTAATGATCTGATAATAAAACTGAAAGCAATAAAAGGAGTCCTTCGGAATGCAAGGAGGCTCACACTACTAAAAAACTGTCAAAAAATGACGGATTGCATCGCTCCAAAAAGCGACGCCATTTGCCACACTGTCCGTCGCTTTTTAATAAAAATAATTATTTTACAAAAAGCGACGGACTGCATCTCTTAGTCCGTCGCTTTTTTCGCGGATTTTTGTGCTAAATATATATATAATTAATAATTATTTATTTAATATATATAGAGACGCCGTTCGTCGCTTTTTAATAAAAATAATTATTTATAAATTAAACAATAACCACGTTGTCCGTCGTTTTTAATTTATTTAATTTTATTTTATTTTACTAATTAGTTTTTTTTTTAAAGCGACGGACGGCATCTCTTAGTCCGTCACTTTTTGGTCAAAATATCTAGTCAAACATTTTTAAAAAGCGATGGACAACATCTCTTAGTCCGTCGCTTTTTGGTCAAATATTTTTAAAAAAGTGACGGACAAAAAGACGTTGTCCGTCGTTTTTTTAAAATTATGTTGAACCAAAAAATGGGTTTTCCCCCGATTTTCCCATCTCTTTTTCTCTCTCTTCTCTCTAAAACCTAAATGTTGCACCACCGCCACCGCCGCTGCCCCACACCACCCTACGCCGCCGTCGCTCTTCTCTCCTTGAGCATTAGTCCCGTTGTTGCCTTTATCCATCGGCGCCGCCACCCGTCGTCCCCACCGCCTCTTTTCCTTAATTAGCTTGTTAAGGTTAGGGTTTAATTTTAGTTTTTTTCAATTCTAGTAATATTTGATTTGTTATAAATTAGTATATTGTTTTAGTTTGATGAATTGTGTTATTCAATTGTTAATTTGTATATTTAATTATTGTTAGTTAGGTAGAGAATTGGGGATTTTGATTTTTGGGTTTTCTTCTAAATTTTTTTTTTATTTTTAAATATGATTGTGAATTGAGTATTAGAAGATAGAACTAACAAATAATTAGAAGTTATAAAATAGATTAGTTGCATTTTTCAACTTTCAAATTTTTGAATTTAGTATGTTTGACGGTTGAAGTTAGAAAAACATTCAATTGTATGTGAAAGTTAGATTACTTTGAAGTTAGAAAAATATTAAATAGTAT
Source organism: Solanum raphanifolium (assembly GCA_036250405.1). Taxonomy (NCBI): domain Eukaryota; kingdom Viridiplantae; phylum Streptophyta; class Magnoliopsida; order Solanales; family Solanaceae; genus Solanum; species Solanum raphanifolium. Next base: position 1,050 of record JAJOOE010009859.1, on the reverse strand, counting down.
ATGAAAGTTGAAATTAGATTAGTTGAATTTTCCAACTTAGAAGTTCTTGAATTTAGTAAGTTTGAAAGTTGAAGTTAGAAAAATTGGGGATTTTTAAATATGATTATAAATTAAGTATTAGAAGTTAGAACTAACAAATAATTAGAAGGTAGCAGTTAGAGATTAGTTGAATTTTTCAATTTGCCATTGTATTTGTGCTTATATGTATTATATTGTTATTGAAAATTGGGTTACTTGAATTATATTCTTGAACTTACAAATTCTAGAAATTAGATATGAACTTGAATTTTTGTAGGATTTTAGAACTTTAATTAGGTTGTAAACTTTAGAAATCTTGAATTATTGTAGGATTTTAGAACTTTAGGCTGTGAACTTTAGAAATCTTGAATTATTGTGGGATTTTAGAACTTTAAGTTGTGAACTTTAGAAGTCTTGAATTATTGTAGGATTTTAAACTTTAGGTTGTGAACTTTAGAAATCTTGAATTATTGTAGGATTTTAGAACTATAGGTTGTGAACTTTAGAAATACTAAATTATTGTAGGATTTTAAAACTTAAAGGTGTGAACTTTAGAGAACTTGAATTTTTGTAGGATTTTAGAACTTTATTAGGTTGTGAACGTTAGGAATCTTGAATTATTCTAGGATTTTAGAACTTTAAGTTGTGAACCTTAGAGAACTTGATTTTTGTAGGATTTTAGAACTTTAGGTTGTGAAACGTTAGAAATCTTGAATTATTCTAGAATTTTAGAACTTTAAGTTGTGAATTTTAGAGAACTTGAAGTTTTGTAGGATTTTAAAACTTTAAATTGTGAACTTTAGAGAACTTGAATTTTTGTAGGATTTTAGAACTTTAGGTTGTGAACTTTAGAGAACTTGAATTTTTATAGGGTTTTAGAACTTTAGGTTGTGAACTTTAGAAATCTTGAATTATTGTAGGATTTTAGAACTTAAGGTTGTGAACTTTAGAAATCTTGAATTATTGTAGGATTTTAGAACTTAAAGTTGTGAACTTTAGAGAGCTTGAATTTTTGTAGGATTTTAGAACTTT